>OX438774.1:6375661-6614862 GCA_949316455.1 Acleris holmiana | reverse complement strand
ACAAAATTAAATAAATATTTTGTTGTAGAATACAATGGGTTAGTGCTTTAAGTATTTTATATTAGCTTTATTAATTTAATCTTTAATTTAATAGTTATAATTTATAAAGTAGGACAGAAAAATAAACGGATGAGTCCCATTACACTTACAACTTAAAGAGGCATTAAGTAGCTGCCATTTAGGTACTTACAATAACTGATGCGCTTGCGCAGGTGCTACACAATATTGACTTTAAAAATGTAAAATAAATACTTACGTAATAATATCATGGAGTTAAAGCTGGACTATCCCAAGAGTAGTAAATTCAAGTCTCGATTAAAAAAAGGGAAATAAATTTAAACGAAAGAAAATTAATTTGATTATTTTTTAAATACTTTGTTTATGTTCTTTAGTTTTGTGACTGCGTTGTATATTAAAATACAAATATACTTGAAAACAATCATCTGTTTTAGGTCTTCCGCTGCAGATAGACTTAGAAACATTCACACAGATGAAATAGATTTTCAAGGGCTAAAATAAATAAGAAATATGCATCATAAATAATCAATACTGCACGCCATTTGTACACCTCTTCCCTCCAACTCCCTCTCTCTTTATTTTCAGCCCATAGTCACGCAATGCCGAGTGCAATACGTGCAATTTGCTTCGTCGTTGGGCTATTTTAACTGATTTCATAACAGGAGGAGGTTATACGTTGCACTGTATGTTTTTTTTATGTATGTTCACCGAATACTCCGTCAGTCGAGGAGCGATGTTGAAAATGATTTTTTGGTTTGATTGAGTATACTTCCGAGGTGGTCACATTTTCACCAAATCTGAATCTGTTGAGGGAATCAGTGAGGAATTGATGGAAGTCTTCAAATACTTTAGGCAAACATATAGCGATTTTAGTATTTTTAGTAACAAGTCTAGCATTTGCATTCAGATAATATCACTTGGTGAAGTGGAACTGCTGATGAAGACCACAGATGGCCACCGGAACTCCTCAACGGTATCTGTTTCAAGGGTGGCGATAAGGTATCTTGATTAAGATAATTGAGCGACTACAACCACGAATATTTACTTGTTGAAATATGACTTTGACTTTCCCGCGGCTTGCTGCACGCTTGAAATAATTAAAAGTTTCATATCAAATAAGAAATGGGACTACGTAACAGCGTATTATGATCACTAAAAGTATAAAATAAAATAAATGTTTAAATAAAAACAAAAACCACCTTCAAAAACGCAAAAAATAACTTCTTTTAAAATTGTAGGTACCTTACATTATAGATTAGTTCAACTGAAGTTGGCGACCACAATAGTTCTTGCACTGGTCTCCACTCCATCTGTCTTTCCTTGTATGTTACCAGATCTACAACAAACGAGGCCTATCCATTTCCGCTCTCCAACTTACCCTGCAAAAAATTGTGTAACATTTTTGTATTGTGTAAAACAAGAAAAAGACAAAGAAACATACGCTTTGTCAATCTTAATTAAGTGTTTACTCTCACACAGGGATTGTTTTGTTATAGAAACAATGAAATAAAATCTTACGTAAACATGCGAGCTACACGCATACAAAAAGAAAATTTAATTAAAAGAATACCCGCAAAGTAACAAAGAATTTACGTATGAGCGTACGTGACGTCGTTTGACTTCACTACATTAATGCACAGGGCGGGAAATAGGCCGTTGCGGGACGAGTATAAATTGAGAGGCAGTCAAGGTCGCGCTTTATACGATGAGGCCCTTTACGGATGAGGCTTGTATAGTGCTGTGCTCCAACAATGCGAGGAAATATAACAAATTTGCTTACATTTTTATATTTTAAGCACAATATAAAAATTAACATAAAAACACATTTCCGCCATAGGCATTGATATTCCTCATAATGCCATTTAAATTCAAAAGATACAGTGTGTTACCGGCATGAGGGCTTTAAATGTAGGTATCGATTCTAATCCTCAAATGGAACTCCTTTTTTTCTACGACTTTAAAAAAATGAGGTAATATTTTTTTTTTATTTTTTACACAAAATAAATTAATTCACTGATTTTACTAGTAAAGTTTGAAAGTTTGATCACCTATAACTTACTGTAAATTAAGTTATTTTCTAAGTCGTAGAACAAAAGATGTAGCATTTGAGGAGTAGAATGGATACCTTCATTTAAAGCCCTCATGCCGGTAACACACTGTATATACTCCATCAAATAAAATCACAAAATTGAAATCTAATCTAAGGGTAAAAATTATAACATCAATTACGCGCTTAAGTTGATTCGGCCATTTACTTTATTTAAATATGCTGTAAATGACGTTCGTAAAGGTTAACTATTTTAGTTTATGACATTTTAAAAAGTAAAAAGACATGGAAGAACTTTATTTGTTCTAGTGTTTGGCTGTTTGGAGTTAGTTGTCCTAGTCCATGTATGGTTTTAAAAAGTTAAAAACGCGGTAGGTGGTAAATAATAACTATTTTTTTATTTGGCCGTTTTTGGCACGCAGACCTTCGCGGGCTCTCCTACATGCTTAACATTTTTGAGCATGTAGGAGAAAATTAATATTATTATGTTAGTGCTTGCAAAACGCAAAAACCCCTCAACTTCAAAACGCCAAAGTACTCGTAACATAAATTTCGACCAACGACGCAAGTGCTACCAATATGAGACAATATTAGGCAATATTTCTCAAGTTTAAAGCAATATTGAACCAATATTGAGACACTAGGAACAGAAGGGGCTTGCCAAACTTTGTTTAACGGCATCGATTGAGGCTGACTTTTGTAACTTTAAAGTTTAAAGTTTGAAATACTTTATTTGAAGGAAATTAATCCTGTTCTTATTTACATTAACTATTTTAGTTTGAAATTGTAATTTAAACAAATTTAACAAATAATTAATAACAGTAAAATAATAACAGCTTATTACTTACTTTTTTTTTAATAATAAATAGTAGGTACTATACAATGTTACTAGTTAAAATTGTTGTAGGTTTGGTAATTACTGACAATAATATAGTTTGATAGCATGGATTGCCAATTCATTACATATAATACTCGTATATACCGATAAACGTCTACTACTGCTGGACTTTGGCCTTTCACAAGGATCTCCACAACTGTTAATTTTATGCTTTCGTATACTACAGCAATTGCTTGTCATTTACTCTGCTTGTAATAATTATGTCACGCCAACTGACAGGATTAATTTATCTAGGCTCTATCATCGTCATTTTTATGGCATGAAGAAGGCGATCTAGCACACAGGCCACATGGTAAGTGGACTAAACCAAGTGGAATTCAATAATCCTCATGGCTCGACCATCGGACCAAGTGGAATTTTAAAAATCCTCTTGCTCTGATGGTCGAACAAAGTGGAATATTAAAAATCCTCTTGGTCCGATGGTCGAACCGAGTGGAATATTTAAAAATCCTCTTGGTCCAATGGTCGAACCAGGTGGAATTTTAAAAATCTTCTTGGTTCGATGGTCAAACTAACTGGAATAACCAAATCCTGATAGTCCGACATGTCGGACACCAAGGAATCAAAATTGTCGGACATTATCGAACCACGTGGCTGGAGGGCAGATAGCATAGCACTGGTGGAAACTGGTAGTTTTTACATCCTCGCAGCATAACTACATAGACCATCTCTGGTGAAAAGGCACCTTAAGGACTTAGATTGAATGCCATTTCATTTCACCGGTTGTTATAACTTGTCTAAGAGCTCTAGTATCATGTTAAATTAAGTAAAACATACATACATACGACACTTTACCTTACTTTACTTACTTTTTTTTTACTTTACTTTACGGTATTTCAAAATTTAAATAATTTAATTGTTTCTTGTAGTTATTTAGTTTGAGTTCTAAACGAATTAGTTTACACCGCCTGCCATGAATTTGTGTCCTCAGTTATTTTATTTCTCTTACAAGATTGTCTGGAAGAGATCGCTATTTAGCGGTAAGACCGCCTGTTGTATACCTATTATTTAAATGAACTGTTCCATGTTCTGTTTTTATTTTTTTAATTTTTGGTGTTCAATAAAGAGTATTTGTATTGTATTGTATACGACACATCATGTCTCGTCACGTCTACAGTCCCAGAGTAGGGTAGGCAGAGCTACAGAAATACCAACAACTATAAAAAGAGTTGTTGGTAATTCTGTAACCACATTTTGCATAAACAGGCTAAGATGTTTACCAGTGTATTAGTGACAGGTTGCAAGCCCATCGCCTAACAGTACTAGAAGCCCTCATTCTCTTAGTCGCCTCTAACGACATCCACGGGAAGATATGGAATAAGTAAAACAACAATATATAAACCCGTGATAAAGCCGATAGCCGACAAAATATGACACAGTATTTCTCAAAGTTTTGAACAATATCGAAGCGCTCCGACGTCCCGGCGGCGCTCTACTCTGTACGAGTAACTTGAGCGAGTTGCTTGAGCTCGCCCAAAAGGTGCACTCGTAAACAAACTCAAAGTTTTAATTACTCCAAATCGCGGCATTGCCCCCGCTTGCTTCGACATATGTACGTAGTCAAAGTGCACGTCTAAAATATGCAAGTTTGGCGTCAGTTAGTCCCCGGTTCGTACTTTAGCTATACCTAAATGTGGTGTAAAAGAAAATGAGACTTCTTTGTCTTTTGTTCTGTTGTTGTTTATATGCGGCGCTGAGTCAGTTTCGTTTAGTGTTAGTTTTTATGTGACAGTTTACAAAGTTAATTTACCTCTGCGTTATTCTTTATTTTTTAGGTGTTTCTGTTAAAAGATGTTTCGCTTTTTATATCGTGAGAATGAATATCACGCCATCGTCTACTATCTAAAGAGCGGATAAAACTCCTTGAAGTAGATATTAAATGTAAGGAACAAGCTGACTTTACCCAAGAATTGTTGGATTGGCCGGGCTTATATTCCACATTGTATAAGCCCTTAATTCTAGTTTGGAATTATAATGATATTATTGATAAGTATGCTATTATTTATACTAATATATTAAGCTGAAGAGTTTGTTTGCTTGAACACGCTTATCTCAAGAACTCCTCAAACAATTTAGATGAAATTTGGTATGGTGATAACTTAGGTCCCGGGAAATACATAGGATACTTTTATCCCGGAGAATTTAACAGTTCCCGAGGGAATAGCGATAAACGAGGTATTTGACATAATATAGACTAAACTATCAAACTAATAGTGTCGTCTACATACTCGTAGCGTCTTTTAGTAGAGGTATAAAACGGCTTCCTACCGAGGTTACGATATTATTACTGACTTTAGTATCATGAATAATAACCGCGATATTCAAAGAACTGTTATAAAATTGTTACGATGTGGTTATCTCCTAATTACTTGATAGTAAGAAGCTGTCATTGAGTGAGTAATTACTAAAAAGTAATTCTGTATAATTACTACATCCTACTAATATTATAAACGCAAAAATTTGTAAGTATGGATGTTTGTTACTCTTTCACGCAAAAACTACTGGACGGATTTAGGTGAAATATGGAGTGAAAACAGCTGATACCTTAGATTAACACATAGACTATATTTTATATCGCTATTCCTACGAGAACTGATTTATACGCGTACGAAGTCGCAGGCGGAAGCAAGTATCATAATATAAAAAGCAAAACAAAAAAAAACATAACACCTTTAAATATTTTAACAAACCATAAATTCATTACGTTTTTAAAATTCAATCGAGTAACACATTTTACTTCGACAAGGTAATATTTAGACAAAGTGCTTTAATAAATCAACTGTGTTATAATGAAATTATGGTAAAAAAATGCAATTTTAATGTCCACGCTTTATTACGATTCCGGGCATGCAGGCCTCACATAAATCGAGCCGCAGATTCTGATATTACCGTTAAAGATTTCATAAATTTAAACCTGGTAGAGTTATAGTGACAAGGAGTGCGGTTCGGGCCCGCTTTTTATGTCTTAAAACTATTGGATAGTAATGGTTTTATCGTCTTTAGATATTAAAAAAAAGGTAAGGTTTGATTTAAAGGTATTTTCAGAGACGAGTTTGAACCAGGGTAGAAAGTTCGCAATTTATGAAGAAGCATATGGAGGGCATATTTCACAACAAGGAAATTAAACAATTATTTTATAATTATTCACGTAATTAGTAAGAAATAGACCAAGAATAATTAAATTTTGAACGAAAACGGCTTTTCGTTAAAGTGATGTTTTATGATCCCAAACCAAACCAAAAACGTCTATACATACATAATTCCAAGCAGTGTTAAGAAAATATGAGTATTAAATCGTTCTTAATTTAATTAGGTCAGAGTACTAACTTGTAGGATCCTAAATATCTGCATTATATTTGAATGTAAATAGAAACACGAAATCTTCATCTAATAAAATACCAGAATTACTGGTTATCTTTTTTCAATATTTCGTATAAATGTTTCTTTAAACAGGCGTAGTTTATCAACATAATATTGCAAAAGTTAGACTATATTGTTACCATGACAAAGAGTATAATAACGAAAACAATAAAGACCATGCAGAATAAGACACTTGCTCAATCTTAAGTTAATGTCATTTACAACTCTTTAAAAACACAAAAAAAAACACTACTTTATAAAAAACAATGCTATTTGGGTTAAAAACGTTATAGTTTAAATGCATATTACCGTGAGTAGTCTATACTCATTTTAATTACGTAACTAAACTAATATAACTTCCAATAGTCATTTGCATATCTGCTAACAAAGTAGAGCGCTGACTTTAAAAGTTGTAGGTAAAGATACCGGATATTGCTCCACGGATATTAGAAGTAATCCATGAAAACTGATAAATGTATAATTTTAATAGTTTTAAACAAAACAGAACAACCGTCTTTTAAAAGCATGGACAGCGATATGTGACTTAAAACTCTGTCTTTTTTATAAAATGGAACTATGCAGGTTTTATCAGCTTTCGACCTTTTTCGTTTATTTGACGTGTTTTTTATGGGATATCGAGGACAAGGGTCTCGGAAACCTTGAGGGAGGCCTGTGTCCAGCAGTCGGACGTCTTTAGGCTGAAATTATAGTGTTAACCGAAGGCCAAAGATAATAAAACCTAATAACACACCTATTTCGTTGTAGTAACAAAACAACGTGAAAATAAACCTACTAGCTACTAAAAATAGCACATACCGTTTGTATAAAAAGTGAAGCAAAACGTTCTCTCTTCAGAAATAGTAGTGCCGTAATGATGGTCATTATGCATATGCAAGCGTACTAACCCTTAAGTCTATTAGGTACCTAAACAAAACAAATCACAACCCACACAAGTCATTCATTGAGACATTTGCACCATGCAATGCCAATTAATATTGCATAATAACTGAATGAAATTACCAGTGAGACAGCTATGAATATTCACAATACCCACTGTTCAACGACACGTACATGTATGTGCATGTTGACGCATTTATTCATACAACTATAAAACGAAACTTTATGTTATCAAAAGAAAGGTATTATAATAGAGGTGTGGAGTCAGACACGTATCATCATTGGTGGGCTATGAATAGTGTTTTAAAATTACGTAATTTTGGATTGCTTTTTTTTAACACATCAAAATCGACGGGTCCTACGAATAAGGGCCTAACTCTAAAATCTCAATTTTACAGCACGGGCGTTTAAAGTTGAAAACGCTCATAACTTAGAGATGTCTCATCCATTTGTGCTGAAACTTGGCATATGTGTTTAAAGTTCCATGAGGTATAATCTAATCACATTTTTATTTATTTAAATGTACTTAATAAAAAAACAGCTCACTTAAGCCCTTGTACGTGAATAAATGCCAATTTATTTTAATTAAAAAAACTAGTACAAAGGCCAATATGTCACTTTGATACATATACGTGTATGACTTAAAAATCTTAAATAATATAATTTTAGCTATCAAACTCACGTTACACAACTTCGTTTGTAAAAACAAGTTATAAAATACCTTAAACATGATAAAACTATGATAATTTACGTTCAATAAGCCAGTTTGGTCTTTATACGTTACTTAGTTTCAAATTGTGCATCGTTCAGTCAAGGCCAATAAGAACAAAAAACTTTATTTTCAAATATATTTATTCATATAACAACAACCAAGGTTGTACTGACAAATTAACCAAATTTAACAAAGTTAAATATTCAGGCTTATACCTATTTAAAAATAAAACTTCTATCAAAGGCTTCTTTACAATCAGTATTAATGTTTTTAACAATTAAATTTGTCATTACCACTGCCACTTATTACTTATTTAATAGTAAAATTTGTAAATCAGTTATTAAAATAAAAAGGAAACAATTTGGTAAACCAGTTTACAAATTAAAAAAATAACATTTGTAACAAACTTTTTAATTTTTTTAACCATTATTTCCATTACAGCTGCTTCTTATAATTATTTAATAGTAAAGCAGTTAAACAAAATTAAAAAATATATTTGAACAAACTCGTTCTAATAATGCACTTGTTGAGATCAATAGTAATATAAAGTAATCACTTCTTCTTACATAAAATAATATAACTAAAACATGGAAAATTAAGTACAATCATAATTATCACGATACAACTGAATTTTAGTCGCTGTCTTCACTCTCATTAACATTATTATTATCGTTAGCCACTACCAAATCTTCATAGAAACTATGGTGAGCTTGTGGAATAATATTTTTTCGACCCAAATCAAGCAAATCTTTCTTTTTTGATTGTGCAATTGGTATTAAGTTATTGTAGCATAAATCCAACGTTTCAACTGGCCTGCTTACCACTGCTCTTCTTGTTCTGACAGAAGTAGTCGTTATGTTGATCCTGTACTCAGGGGCATCGTCAGATAAATCATACTTGTAAAATAGAACGTAATCTTCATCTTTACACACTCGGACTTGTTGCCTGGTCTTTGTTTACCATCTCTACTGCCATAAGCTCTTCCCGAGTTCTTGAGTCTTTTTCTCTTAGAATCTATCCATTCATGCTCGTGTTGTTCTCGCATTCTTCCACTATCCTTTTTTTAGTATATATTCTCTTCTTGGTGCTTATTGGGCTGCATGGGCTGTAAGGTTCGTCTGATGAATACGGCTGCGATGATACGGACGGAATAGCTTCTTCCTCGCCATAACATATTGTGCTTCCCTCAGGTGATGGCATAGGAGTTGTTTCGCCTGTAATACTAGCACTGTCAGACGCATTTGGAAATGTATTACCTGGATTATACGTAGATAACACATCATGTGTAGGACTTAACGGTAAAACGGTGTCATTTGGGTCTTGAATAGATATTTGATTTTTAGGACTTGCAGGAATTAAAACTTGAAGGGAGCTGTCTATGAAGACGGCGATATGTGTGTTATTCGAACTGCCCCCAGTGGATGGCATGGCAAGATCATCTTTTAAATAGTCACCATCAGACGCAGTCAAACTTTGAACTGATTCCTGAACCTTACCCCCAGATGGATACGTATTGTCTGAATTACACCCTTCATTTTCAGGCGGTAACATATCAAGAAAGTTTTCTGGAGAGATGTCAATACGTATATTAGTTTCCTTGTAACAGTAGCCTTCTTCAAGGTCTGAATGGTCGTCATTGAATATTATTTCGTTCAATAAACGTAAATCCGAGTTTTCTAATATCTCACTGGCACCAAAAGGCAACGGAGAAGATAAAAAAGAAATAAAACAACTAAAAATGCAGTAAAAGTAACTAAAAGAAAGTATAAAACTTAAACCCGATACATATCTACATACATAATTCATACAAATATACAAACATCCATACATAAGCTGTTAAAATCATTACCTACCCTTCTTTTCGCTTCGCATAAAAATAAGACCAAACTGTTGTTTACGTAAATATAACACGTACAAGGGCCAATCTACCAGTTTACCACTTAATTTAATACCTTAACTACATGATTTTTCATATTTCGTGAATATTCTACATTATTTATGCTATCGCACACAAAATAATGACATTAGATAGAAGCTGTTTGTGTAAAATAAAAAGATACTCACAGTTTTCTGGGTAAAAGTTTTCGGAACCTTCGTAACCTAAACCATCATTTTCCGTGCTATTATTTTCGTGACTTAAAGCTAAATTTACTAAGTTACGACATCTATTGGACCTCCCGCTATTATAATTGGATGCCATTTTTCACAAATATCCCATTTTCTTTGATTAATAGAATAATAAACGATGCACTCTCAACGACGTCACAAGCTCGAATGGCGTACAAATGCCAATGTGCCCGATAGACCCATAGACTAAAAAGAATCGCGGGTACTTCACCGCGTAAAAGTGTCAAACTTTCGTTTGGCCCCTCTACGTTTAAATTCACTAAACATTGACCTTTCTACGACAGAAATAACTCGGTTATTTGATAAGATATTGGTGTTTTTGTTAGTGTAGGTTATAAAGTAAGGTTTTGTGATGCTTTTAACACAAAAAACCTAAAATTGGAAAAATGCTGCTTTGGCCCTTATTCGTAGGACCCATCGAAATATTTTTATTGGTATGTAAAATACTTACGAAGTTTCGCACACTGAAAAATGTTTTCTTTTTAATGTTGTACTTTCCATGTACTTGTTACCCAAAAACTAAACCTACTAACTACGGGTATATTCTTTCTAAGTAAACATCTTTGTCTTATGTAAACATTTTACAGACCCAAAAGTAGATGATACATGGTTTTATATTTGTTTTGTAATAAAAACATAATACTCTCCACGGCGCATGACTCCGCGGAACGCACTTTGAAAATTAGCTGACTAAGACTAAAAATATTTATTTAAATTGACTTATTGATAAACATACAGATTTAAGGTATTCACACATACACAGTTCCACTTCAATCAGTACAACTACAAACATTACAACTGCATCACATCTTGGCAGCAAGTACGCAGTTAAAACTAAACCCAGAATGCAAGCGGAAGTCGTACCTACAACTGTTACATCTACTGCACATAAACTGCATTCAAATCGTGCAGCTATAATGCAGTACGAAGGCAGCGTAGACCCATAACCTTTCTCTTGGTTGTGCTTAGTAAAAACTAGCGGCAACAAGTTCTAGGAACCTACAGAGTTAGCTATACTGCTGAGACAAATGCAGGCGGTTTGTAGCGGTACCCGCTCCAGTTCTCAAGCTTTGTCGCGGACCCTCTTTGTGACTTGACTCTATCTGGATCACACACAGCTACCGCGTGGTGCCGTGGTGTAAGTTATAGGCGAGTGAAAGCGACTGCGATGTTTGGTAGCGAGGAGACGGTATACGATCACAGAAGCCTAGGATACTACTTCAGTGTGATTTAATAAAAAATACAGTTGCAATCTGCAATCCTGACTCTGCTGATTCGGTATGGCTACCCCTAAAGACAGTGATGGATTGGCCATTTTTCTTGTCATTTCACATGTTGTTTTATCCCAACACCGAAACAACATTGAGAACACTGCAGCTTGTCGATGAATTTAGTAGTTTGGATGGGCCTACGCGATGTTCTATCTACCCTTACAAAGTTTCTTAAAAGTAAAATGGTTCTTATTTTTATATATTACTCTGGCCCACTGCAGGGCAAAAGTCTCTTTGAGGCCATTAATAGTTATTTTCACTATAAATAATACCTGGTCCCGTAGCATGATCGCCTTTATCGATGTGGATAAACGTGGATAACACATCTGCCACTCTCGCAGTGACAGTGACATACTGGTCAGAAAAAGACACATGTTTTATCCAAGTTTATCCACATCGATCAAGGTGACCTTGCTACGGGCCCTGGAGTTATGGGCCATTTTTTATTTTGTTGTACTGTGTCGTTTTAGGCATGTCCTACCTATTTCCTTATAAATTAAAATTACTTCTTGAACAGTTTGGTACAAAAGTGTGATAAGTATGCATAATTAGATATATTTGCTTTTAGAATTTATAGGATTCCAGTAAAAATAAATAGATTTCTTTAACAAAAATACATTTTAAAAATGAATTTTATTGCTTTTTTTACTGTCCTACCATAAAGTGACCAACTTTAAAACGTAATTAAACATTTTTTTTGTACTAGGGTATGAACTTGCATGACGTTTGTGTGAAACGCTTATATTCGTTTTTACTTTTAATAATACATTATCTTCAATAAATGGTAATAAGTTGTTTAAAAATGTGTTACAATATTAAACCATATATGTTACTCGGCGGAAATTCCTACTGAGTGACGACGAATTTGCATTAATATTTATTTATTTTACTACCAAAGTGGTAGGTTATTTTTTGTTTACAACACTGTCAATGCTGTGCCGTGTCCGCCATATTGGTAGTTTGTTTAGTTACGCGGCACGACTCGCGAAAAGTGGACTTGTCCAAACTTGCGTTTAAGGTGGAAGTTATCGTGCTCCATTTAGTGACTGAAATTTTGAAGGTAAGTTACATGTTTAATACGGAATTTAGTTGTTTATACTACTTATTAGTTTATGTAGTTCCTAAATATAAAAAAATGCGAGGGAAACTAGGTTTATTTTGAAATACAACTTACCTTTTTTACTTGAAGGTCACAACCGTTACGTTCAGTTGAGAAATATCGTTTCTCAGCGGAATGAAATGTAACTCAGTGTAACGGTAAAGCCGCGTTATAAGTACAATCAAATGGTACATTAATTAATATTCGAAATTGTATTTTTTTTTTTGTGAATTCGATTGTGGCCCATATAAAAAATTTAACGTAATCACTAATAGATCCAGATAATGTACTTCTCGATCACTAATTAAATTTCACCGTGTATGTATTTTTTTAATTTGTTTTAGATTCATCTGAGAAATGGCATTAACACCGGCAGAACGTATGAAAAGGTATCGAGAAAAATTGATAAACGATCCTGATAGGTAGGAAGGGTAAAAAAAAACATGCCGATTACGTCAAGTCAAAAAGTAAAAAAATCCAAGACCTCACCTTAGAAGAACAAGAAAAATGTCGAAAGCAATGGAGATCTCAGAAAAGAAAGCAGAAAGAGAGGAAACAAAATGTTGAAATTCATGGGAAAAAAGATTTGAAGAAAAAATCGAAAAGAAAGAACCGTAATATTAGAAGGTTACTAAAAAACTATAAAAATAGAAAAGTTACAAAGAGCCTTTATTTGTTTCGTTTGGCTTAGCCAAATTAGGAACCATGAAGACGTGTCCTTACTTTTTTGTTACGTTCCACTGAGAAATTGTCTTAGGTAATCCTAGACATAATATTAGGTTTTTTAAGATTGTTGTTTACTTTATTCAACTTTTATAGTTGTTTAATATTTACTTTTATATTATCTATACCTTGTGTAAAAGTTTCTATTTGACATTTCAGACAATTATCAAAGAAAAAATAAAAACGAAGTGCCTCTTTTGAATATAACGTCACTCAGTGGATATGTGATAGATATTTTGAGAAGATTTGTTTATGTTTGTCAAATGCTTGTTTTTGAATAATGAATATTTTGGTACGATTTATCTTGTTAATAAGAGATTTCATAAATATATGGCTTTTTATATGATCTTTATGCGTTTATTATTTCGTAACTCAGTGGATCACCCAACCCCAGAAACTCCGACTAAATTCCATTTTTTTCTTTTATCTTAGTAAAATGTTATTTAATCATATATATTTTACGTATTTTAGTATCTGATTAACTCAAAAGTAGTATTATTTTGTTCAACTCTTGCAAAATATATTGAACACAATTTTTCGGAAATGGTACAACAAAATAAAAAATGGCCCTTATATTTTACTCGGTAAACCCATATCGTTTTGGACCATTATGATTATGTACCTTGACTAATGGCGGCCTAGTTAAAAATAATACGATAACAAGATTTACCAAATAGATCAGAACCGCTGATGGTAACCAACAACGACCAACCAATTATTAGAAAAGTAAAGGTTTGGATGGATTGATGTTTTTTGTCATGTTAAGGAGAAGGCACACGAGCACTCAGGCCAACAAATCTGAATCCCATAGACAATGCAGATCATAAGGAATCTGAGACCCATAGACATTTGAATTCTCAAGACTATAATCCTAAGACCTCAAATGCGGTGCCAACCCTGAAGACTAAGATGGAATGCCTCTATGCTAGTAATTTCACCGGTTGTCTTACCCCTACACCGGAACACAACAATGCGAACACTGTTGCTTGGCGGGTGGTTAATTGATAAGATGGTGGTAGCGATTTGGACGGACCCTGCACGGGATCCTACCACCACTCATGACTTTGTTACTCAAGGACGCCAGAACGGCTGACCGGATTTGGATGAAATTTGGCACAGAGATAGGTTATAGTTATTTGCGGGCTCTTTTTTATCCTGAAAAAATTAACAGTTCCCGAGGTAAAAGCGATAAGCGACTTCCACGCGGCTGCAACTTCATAACAATAGTAAGTTGCTTAATAAACCGCGACCGCTTCTAAATTGACAACCGCTAAACAGCAATCTCTGCACCGACTAATGCCATAGTAACTGCGACCTTGCTTTCTAACAGAACGATCAAACGAGACCATTTTAATCAGCCAATAAGATCAAGGCTCCAAATACTTAGATCGCAAAGATAAAGGAACCAACTCATTAAAGGAACTGAGGGTGACAGATTATATCTTTTGTAAAAGATAAGCTTTTGTATTTTTAGCCTATTTGCTTACCGTTGCGTAAGCGGTTACGAAAATGGATAATTTAATGTAATGACAAACAAATTTGAATACTTAAATGTGGTTTGACATTTGGTTTAATGGTTGTGATGTAAGCTTGTGAATTTCACTTGTTTATCGTGTTAGAGTACGTAATATAGCAAATGTTGATGCTTATTCCGCTTCCGTAATAAACAATGAACGAGCCAAATTGAGTGCAAAAGTTTTGTGATGAGTTTCACCTTGTTACGGACATTAATAATATACCTTATCATCAAGTAAGTTTCTGCGGGGATTATTTTAGGGGGCGAAAGAGAGAGCAGTCTTGTCTTCTGCTTATGTGGACAATTCGTGCGCAACGGATGTTTTACTAGTGTATCATAATGTGTACATATAAAAGATTCTGAACAAAACGAAATGAAATGTCCTATTTCTAAGAAGATATTAAATTAGTAATAGTTTTTTTGATTATTTGGGAGTAACTATTAATCTAATTTCATAGTATGACATTCAATGCAAATGTTACTGTAATTGAGATTGATAAAAAAAAACTAAAGCTAGACTTACATTTGTCTGACAGGTTGTATCGTGACGCGTCACTGGTATTGGTTTCATACATTTAGTATGATTGGATTTACTTTTGCCAGACAATATGTGTTGTGATGATTTGTTTTATGTCGCTTTCTCACCATATTAATTGTAAGAAAACGATAGCGTTCTGACGCAACACGACAACTAGGGAATGCAAATAGTCGGTTAAAATCGAATTTGATGAGCAGAAGACGTTTCATAACCAGTTTTAACCAGTTACTTGCATTCCCTATAACACATCAGACAAATAAAAATCCAGCTTAAGTAAATTTTACATACATTTTTTACATAAATTATTAACATAATGCTCTTGTCGGTGGAATAATCTCCATCGAACATCTCTACTCAAAATAAAAACATCTGTAACTTTGCCTCCCCGTCAATATTTACAATTAAAACAATATTTACATTCTTCAATATAGCAAAACAATGTAATCAATACATCTAGTCGACCTCTAATAACGAGAGTTTGATCTAGAGCGGCCTCTATTAAAATTTATTCCACTACTTACCTAATTCAACCTCTAGGCAAGACTGTTATTGTAATTATAGTTCGCATAATCAAATTGTATTGCACTGGTTGAAGTTACATTAGGAAACCTTAATAAAACCGGATTTTATGGAAATAAGAACCTGTGACTATCTAGGTGGCTTACGTTAACTCCATACATTCGTCTATCGAAATATAATCACTAATGATTGTCGAATACACCTTGTAATCGCAAACTTAAATAAAGACAATTAAAACGCTTACCTGCTGGATTGGAATGGACGTAAGCCAATGAGATAGTACCATGTGACTATCTCGGTGGCTTACGTCAATTCTATACATATAATATAGTATGTCGAAACATAATCGTTAATGATTGTCGAATGCAACTTGTCTAGCCCCACAGGAGGGCAAGTACAAGTGGTCCGCGACTTGTTTGTCGCTCGGATCTCCCTTTCTATCTTGTCTGTAACGATAGAGACGCACTGAGCGACAAGCGAGGAAATGCAACTTGTACAGGGGACCATGACACAAATTGACCTAGTCCCAAATTAAGCTCTAGGTTTGTAATGGGTACTACACAAGGATAATCTTACTTAAATGTTTTCTATGTATTTACATAAAAAACATCCGAGACTACATCAAATATGGCTAACGGTTCGTGATAATACACGGTGGATGTAGATTTTATATTGACTACTTATGTTATCTTTTATAACTAAAAAAAAAACAGATAGGACATCCTCTGAAACAAACGGCTCTTGAAATCGTTATCCTGTCACAGCGTAAAAATAAAAGTTGTAAAAATAACATAAAAGTAATGAAAAAGATACAATACACAACAATATAATACAAAACATTATATTGTCCACCAAACAAAAACATTACAGAGAAATATCACAATTAAAAAGACCCAGGTAAACAACAGGCGATCTTATCGCTGATTAGTGATCTCTACAACCTATAACCCTAGATAATATTATCTAATTATATTAAATTCTCGTGTCACAGTGTTAGTTACCATACCCCTCCGAAACGGCTTGACCGATTTTTATGAATTTTTATATGTATGTTTAGGTCTACAACAGGCTACTTTCACACATTAAAAACTTAGAAAGCAATGCAGCATTTTGTAATAAGTTAAGGAAATGGCTAATTGACAATTCCTTCTACGACTTTAATGAATTCATAAAATGACCTTTTAATTTCAATTGTGTAATCTATAACTTATTTTGAATACTATCTAAAGTACCTACTACGAGTATAATGCAACTAACTATGACATGTAATACCAAAGTTTTGTAATTATTTTGACATGTAATATTTTATAATATTATAAATAAATGAGTATGAGTATGAGTATGAGTAGCTCTGGGAATCGGCTACTATCTATTTTTCATACCCCTAAGTGACATGAAAGAAACAAAAAAAAAATTGCAGCGAGCGAAGCCGCTGGCGGGTCGCTAGTGTAATATATAAAATTCTCGTGTCACAGTGTTAGTTACCATACTCCTCCGGAACGGCTCGACCGATTTTTATGAAATATTATATGCATATTCAGTAGGTCTGAGAATCGGCTACTATCTATTTTTCATACCCCTATCGGCTACTATCTATTGCCATGTGGCAAGTGACATGAAAGAAAAAATATTGCAGCGGGCGAAGCCGCTGGCGGGTCGTTAGTACCTAGATAATATTATACCTAGGTGTGATATCTTTCTAAGGCCTATACATATAGCACCACGCTTGTCTTATCAAAAATCAAGTTCCTAAAATATTAACAATAACTCTTACATCATGCGAAACAATTTTCTCACTAGTACAAGTTAGTTGTAAGAGAAACAAAATAACGCCTCCTATTATTACATAATAACACATTGACTCGGCGAAACGTGTTATTATAAATCTTTCTGGTACAAAACGTGTGAGAAGATAATGAAAACAATTATACACTAAATAAAGGTCAACTGTGTATCAAAGTGAAACGAATTGGTTTTTAACATTTGACCAAGAATATTTTTATTTAAAGAAACAAACATACGACATGGACATTTCCATCTCAAGATCTTGTCTTATTATTGTTTATAACGACATACTGTATGCATACAGTTGCAACAAGTAAATGTTAAGCCTCTTGCTACTTTTCACAATTTAGCCGAGTAATATACAACGTGTTACAAAATAATACGTAAAAAAGAAATTACAAAAGTAGTGTCAACCCTTATTAAATAACGTCAGTTCAGTATCTTAGGTATACAGTATACTAGGGTTGACACTACTTTCGTAATTTCTTTTTTACGGATTATTTTGTAACACGTTGTATAGAGGTACTGTGGGGCTAGACAAGTGGCATTTGACAAACGTAATCGCAACATAATCGCTAACGATTGTCGAGTGCAATTTGTCTAGCCCCACTGGATAAACGAATATAACCAATTAGACTCGATTGCATTATACGGCCTAAATACAAACAGTGGCAAGTGGCTCAACAATCTTGTGTCGTGAGTGTTGTTGTCAAGTATATAATAAAGTAAAATCAACAGCCTGGTTGGATATGTTTTTAGGGTTCCGTACCAAAATGGTAAAAAGGAACCCTTATGGTGAGACTTCAATGTCTGTCTGACTGTATGTGTGGCACACCAGTTTTTTTAATATTTTACTAAGCTTTTTTTGGGCTACTTTATAAATATCAGAATCCGAAGAGATTTCATTTTTGTAATTTTCCACCTTACTCATATTAGGCGTTAAACTTGTGTTAAATAAAGGTTAAGTTCTAGAAAATTTACTCTATTACGTCTGAAATGTAGCTAATGTTTTTATGGATGTTTGTACTGTTATGAATTTTATATACTTTATAACATATACAGGGTGTTTGGTAAATAGTGGATAATAGGGCTGATAGAGCAGCTCATAAGCTATCGATTTAACCCCCATGTATGTTCAGCCATTGTTAATAGTTTCCGAGATATTGGTCATTTTAATCGGATTTTTGTCATTTTTCCTTATGTCCGAGTTACGAAAAACTAATTCAATTATTTTTTCGTTGTTTCTTGCATGGTTAGAATCACTATGAACTAAGGAAGTTTTTAAAGCTACATGCCCAGTTTTTTTTCATGACATCTTTTTGAGTAAACGCACAAAGTTTGTTTTTCCATACTACGTGAAAAACAAACGCGGGGATTTCTTAGTATGGAAAAAGTAACTTAGTGAGTTTACTCAAAAAGTTGTAATGAAAAAAACTTGGCATGTAGCTTTAAAAACTTCCTTAGTTCATAGTGATTCTAAGTGCAAGAAAAAAGTGAAAAAAATATGAATTAATACATGAAATTAAGGGTTTTTCGTAACATGGACATAAGGAAAAATGACAAAAAATCCGATTAAAAGTCAAAATATCTCGAAAACCGTGCGACTTTTACTAGACCTATTTTAGCTTTTTCATAACGTCCTAAGTGCCCTCTATCCGTAGTTCAAGGATTATCCACTCATTACCTAACACCCTGTATACTGGGCTGGGATTCTACACGGTAATAACGATATCGTCATTGACGTGTTTCCGTATTGTCAACGTTTTGATAACTCTTATTTCATTTACAATAATGGCGACTGTGACATAAACGATTCTAAAACACGTCAAACCCGATATCGTTATAACGCTGTAGAATAGAGGCCCTCGATCGCAGTGAATGTCCAATTTTCTCATTGTTTCTTAGTCATCTTACATTTAAAGTAAAAGCGTTATAGTTTTTTTTGTCGTGGCCATTATTTACTTACTGATTCTATGCTTCCAAAACAATGTAAGCTTAAACTTAAACTAAAATTCTCTTACTTATTTAGATGCAAAATACCCAACATTATAATTAAATAGAGTGGTTCTTAGTGGCCTTCGTTCCCAGCTGATATCTCAGTAACACATCTAGATGTTAGTCATAGCGATTGTGGTTTAATAAGGTTCTCGGAAGACGAGAAACATCGGGCCAATTTCACGGATGTCGTTCAAGGTAAAAAGTTGATGGTCTAGTTAAGAATATGATTCATGTGAATTTAATTTTTGAATCTCGGTGCTGTCGTGCTCGATTATATCATTAAGTTTGAGGTCATAATATGTTGAAACGATCAGCTCTTTGCATCTTCAAAACAATTTAAGAAGGCATTTGAAATGCCATCACGCTTGGAGCATAGACCACTCAGATTCGGAACTTTTGGACTTGAAAATTGACTTCAAAAAGGTTAGTTATAGGTTTAGTTTTATAATTATGTTAGAAAGTTTAATTCTGCTATTGATGTTTTTCAAACATGTGTTCTTTCAGTCCATTGAATCGACTTGTTAACCTGAATTCTGAAGTGATACGTTAACTTGATCCAGTGTATCTTGTATAAGAACAGTCAATTAATAAAGAATAACAGAGTACTTGTAAATACAAATAATATACTTTCTCCTATCTGATTTATATGCCTCTAAGAAGTAATGCGGAGGTCAAAGAAGAAAAAATACGTTTACACGCCATTCAAACACCGCGCTCACATAATTGGACTACCTAATGAGTAAAACACTGAAATATTTCGTCTATGCAAGAGTAATTAAGAATGCCTGAACTGTCTAAACAGCACAACAACAAACACAATCAGTCTTCGGTAGTATAGTGGTAAGTATCTCCGCCTGTCATGCGAGAGACCGGGGTTTGATTCCCCGCCGAAGAGCCATTTCTGACGGTATAATGGTAAGTATATCGGAGACTCATGCTATTATACAGGATAATCGCTTTCTTAAATATTATGTGTTTAATACTTTTGGTAATAACAAGATTTACAGAACGATATCTAAATAAATAATTAAATTAAATTAAATGAGACACCAAGATACGGGAACCGTGTCTGATGCTTATCGAAATTTTCTAGAGAATGAATGTATCGATCGCATCAAATAGATTATGAACAATATTGAATTTGGATAGAATTTAAACGAAATGTAAAAGTGGCCAGGAACGCAAAAAGGATGTTGTAACAACCTCGTTACAATACCAAATACTTTAAAACAAGGAACAACCTTATTTAACAAAACGCTAGATCGGAACGTTAAAAGCCTACACACGGTATAAATCTTGGAGTACAATTCTCAAGCTCTCGGTTCACATTCTGCGATAACTGTCGTACAAGCTCATTGCCTCTCGAACAATAGCATAAATCCACCCAGAGCAGGGACATTTGCGAATTCGAAATGTTTCTTGCTTTGTTATTTTCCGCCTTTGATGACATTGGTTTCATTGTACCTGATAGCTGAGAGCGTAGTAATAATTATTCTTTTATCTAGGTTCCTAGGACGTCATTTGGAGCTGGATGTTTGTTTTTTATAAAGCCGCTTTGAAATTTATGGTATTAAATTGATGATCTCTTTTTAGAAAGGACATTGATAGTCTAGGTGGCTTAGTAATGTTAACCTTATGGCAAAAAACAATTAATTATAATTTTTTGGACATGGGCCTTCTCCGAAAAACTCCTCAATGGTTAGTTTTGTGCCACTTGATGTTTATCAGATCGTCGGTCTACCTTGGAGGACTACCAAAACTACGTATTGCTACTAAGTAACCTCACCGCCCTAAGAAAAAATGTCGTCCGCAATTCAGGTATGCGTTGGATCTTGAACAATGTTCTAATTGGTTTGGTTTTCTTCCCACAAAAGTTGCAAACAGCTGGCAGTAGTAACAAACAATTGCTAATTCCTTGTTTTGTTATATTTTGCCTTTTGTTAAATCCCGTGTGGTTGCCGCATTAATATAGTGCCACTTCATGTCTTCCTGTGGATGTCATAAGAGGCGACAAAGGGAATAAAGGCTTTTAGTTAGTCCCTAGTTTTAGGCTATGGGCTTGCAATCTGTCACTAATACAGTGGTAAACATCCTAGCCTGATAATCAACAAGCCGTTTAAGAGTGGTTGGTATTTCTGTAGCTCTGCCTACCCCATTCTGGGAATGAAGGCGTGATGTCATGTATGTATGTTAAATTAGCTTCAATGTAACGTTAACGACGTTAAGGATAATGTGTTAATTTTCATTTAATTATTTATTTTATTGCATTTTTACAATAACTAAGAACAACCCTGTTAGGCTCTGGAAACCAATGAATGACGATGAAGTACCACAAAACTGACCAAAATGGAGATCTTTGAGAGAAACCAGTCCAGCGGTAGACGTCTTTTTCTGCTGATACAATTATGAAATTATGGATAATGAATGTATTGATCCTAACTCTGCCGTCCTTAAACTAAAAGGCGACTAAAGGATCATACGACCTTTTTGAGTTATCTATACAGCGCGATTCAGCTAATTATTAGCTATCGACCTATCTAGGTTTGGTGCCAATATCTTTAAAAACCACCGAGATACAGCCTTCGCTCTAGCGGCTAAATGACGATTTATTGGGCTATTGCTACTAAAAAGGCAGTTATTTAACACTTGCTTAACTTAAAGGTGATTAAAAGTTGATAGCCGCCAATTTTACGTAATACTGTACAAGACTTAAAAGCGGCTATTTGATTTTCAACGACTTAACAGCGGCTTTTGGACTTTTGCCGCCTCATAGCATACAAACACAATACTCACCTGCAGAGAGGTCACAGATTAAAAGGCGGTCAATCCGTGTATACTTAATAAAAAAGCGGTTAAAGTCCAATAGCCACCTTATTGTTTTGTAAATAAAATTTAAATCTATCAAAATACATACCATAAATACCGTCACGGCTTTATAAGCTAGCAATAATAGTAATAAAAATACATCCCTGCTTAATTAAATCACAGCTACACTATATTGCCTAACTAGAAGGCGGCGTAGCGACCCCCGCGCAAGAGTCTCGTTTGAAAATGTCTGCGAGTTCCAAGTATCTCAGTAAATATTGGGAATTTAGAAATAATCCAAAAAGCGTATTGTAGCGAATTTAGTCTCTTTATTTTCTTTATAGTAAAACTTCGCTGTTAAACTCAAAGTTTATAACATACAGGGTGTCCCATATATTGACGTAAATATTATTACATACCTATAGTTTTAAGTTTCTAATACGTTAGTTAGTTTTAATTTTATTTTCTGTTAATTAGTTTACAGGTATTAAGGTTTGAATGATTGTGATAAAAAATGTTACCTTTGCCAACCTTGGCTCTAAAATTACCTATAATTCGTAATTCTAAAATTTGATATTTAATTCTCAATGACGTAGAAACGTAAGTAAATTGCATTAAACTATTATTCCAAAATGTTGACGTATTCAGAATAAATTCATACTTTTTAAGTCATCACTACATTTCTCGTTTTTCATTCAACAACTTTTGACTTTTCGTACAGGAAAAATATTTTTTTTCGACCAAGGTGGCATGTTGTCAAAAGTTGGCGCAGTTAAACAAAATTTCGAAATCGTGCAACAAGTTTTACTTAATATGGGTAAAAAATAATATTACAGCGTGCTTTTCTTCTAAGTGATCGAATTCAATCGATTCAATTTCGTACCTATCCAAGGCACTCAGGAAATCTTGGTTTGGGTCGTTTATTGCAATATTAAGTACTAGCGACCCGCCCTCACTTCGCTCCGGGTTAAATTATTATACATATAAACCTTCCTCTTGAATCACTCTATGTATTCAAAAAAACGTACGTATCCGTTACGTATTTTAAAGGCATAAATACCTATAGGGATAGACAGCGTCAAGCGACTTTGTTTTATACTATGTAGTGATATTATAAACGTTCAGACCTAGTTTCAAATAATATATCCACGACATATTCAACGGTCATCGTCAGAAAATCGATTTCATTCCAGTTTTTTTTTAAGTTTAGGAATCAAAAAGAAGTCGCTGGGGGCCAAGTTTGGACTATACGGTGGGTGAATAATAGTTTAGAACCCAGATTCAAAAGCGACAGCCTCGACAATATGAGCAGTATGCACAAGGGCGTTGTCGGGCAGAAGCAGAACATTCCTTGGTAATTTACCCCATCTTCTCTTTGATTACTTTCTTTAACTGCCGTTAAATATTAGCGTAGTACTGTCCTGTGATATTTACACGCTTTATCTCTATAATCGATCAGTAATATTCCTTCAAAATTCCTGAATATTCTGGCAAAGAGCTTGCCAGCTGAAGGGATGACCTTGAACTTCTTAGGATGAGGTGTTCCTTTAATGTGCCACTGCATGGACTTTTGTTTGCTCTTTCGGTCATAATGATGAACCCATCTCCAGTACCAATTTTTTGGAGTACCTCATCAGGATTTTCATTGCAATGCTCAGTTAAAGTCAGATCAACAAGCAACAGGAATATCTTTCTGAAACGTTGTCAGCATTCGCGGCACCCATTTCACACTAACTTATGACAATGTTAAGATGATCAAGGATGATATCGTTGTACAGTAGAAATACATATTAATTAATAAGAATTGGTTGTTTGAGCTACCGATTTTACCTTCACTCGACCATTCTCCAATATAATTTTCTCCACTTTTTTATACATTTTCCTGTGAAGTAACTTCAACAGGCCCAGCAGGTCTAGGGTCGTCATCGTTGCTTTCCCTCCCACGTTTAAATTCACTTGACCACTTTTGAATTGTAGATAGTGAATGAGCAGACTTGTGACATTTATAAACATAAACATAATCCATCCGTCCCCTGATATTTGTATTTAATTTAATTAACATTGCAAATTACTCCTGTAATCAAGTTTATTACGTAATTGCAGAAAATCAAACCAACGAATATTTGAATATCACTTTTTCAAATTTTAATGAATGATACTTAGCAGCTGTTTAAAAAAAAAAAGGTTGAAAAATATCAATACCGAGAGCTTATTGAAGTTCCCTCGTATTATTGTATAGGCTGTATTTATTTATATATGGGTTCGGCTGAAAACCAGCGCTGCTGCTTCGGCTGCTGCACTGAGCATGTGCTGCACCCAGAACATAAGCTGAGTCCTATTTGACTTCACATACAGTGCAACATTTCTAAATATGTTCTAATTTTGCTCTTTTTGTACCTAATAATAATAATATGTCGGTTGTGTTGTAGTGTATTTTTGACAAGTAAATGTACCTAGTGAGTTATGAGCTTTTTTTAGGACTGCATTTAAATTTCCAGCTTTACAGTTCTCAAGTATTAGAATTATAAATTACACATGTTTTTAGCCAACGGAGGCAAGGGTGGTACTCCTTGGCTTAAAACATCACGTGCCGCAAGGTTATTTACCAGTATCATGAGAACCATTATAACTATTAAGTTAATTAATATTATTAGAAAGTTAAAACTAAATTCTTGACCGGTATGGAAGAGGTTTTCTAATATATAAATAATATTTGCGTGAAATTCTGGGACACCCCTCTATTTAATAAAACATTAATTTTGCAGTTATTTTACGTATTACGCAGGGAGCACAACTTTCTTTTCCTTGCATAATGTAGTTTCACACTCCTCTAAGGGATCCAAATAACATTGTGGCAGTAACTTCCCCAAGTCATTGGATATAAAAACATATTTTGATTGCAATCCATAACAAAAAAGCAGTTATTGTGATTTGTTCTGCAATTAACTGCCTTTTTCTCAAGCATTGAATATTAAAACTATATGTCAGATTCCACCTCATTTACCTTTTCTTAATTAGAAGGCAGTTAAAGTCGCGTGGCCGTTTTCTAGTCATGTATGTTTGCATAGTTTTAACTAGACATGCATAGCTAAAAAGTGGCTATGTCATGTCACCGCCTTTTAGTTATGTTTTCTATATAACTTTTGTTATATTTGTAAAATGTAACGCGGATATCCTAAATTACTGAGCTAGAAGGCCGCTAAACATACTTTAACCGTCATTAAGCTATGTAAAGTATTACATTAAATTCAACGGGTCCATAACTAAAAAGGAAAATTGAAGATTTCACCTATAAAAAATAAGTAAAAAAATATCAAATTCATATAAAAATATAAAGCAACCCTCATTACTTAGTATATAAAAAAAATTACATCGATATCGTGCACCAGTTTGTAGAGACATAGTTTCAAACGTTTTTTGGCCATAACTCAAAATGAACCTCTTGCATTTAACGGCTTTTTAGTTTGAGGACGGCAGAACTGAAAATGGCACAAAAATTCCATTAACAACTAGAGCAACATGTGACATGTTTTTGGTACAAATATACACTCAAGAACAATTAAAACAGGTAATTGTTAGTACAAATGTATGTGCATTTCCATTAGTTTTGCGTTCAGAGTGTACAACAATTAAACATAATATTATTCAAACAAGACGGAGTACTTATTTTTTTTGTATTTCTCTTTGCATCATGGTTAATATCCTTATAAAACAATGGCTATTATGTTCGGTTTTGTTTAAAAAACTTTAATAAGACTTCAGGCTCGTCTCGGTTAAAATGACGCATCCTTTAATTTTTTTTTCTTAATTAATTCTACATTTTTACTTCTTAACAATAATTATAAATTGGGAAGTGTGTTTGTTTGTTCAATGCCTCAATCGCCGTGAAATTTGGAACTGATATAGTTCAGCAATATAGAAGCGCGTCATTTTGACTTGGACAAGCTCTACCCTAGCCTGTATCTCATCTACATATACCTAGCGGTAGGGCTAACTACCGAATTTACTATACCAAGTACATATTAAAAAAATTGCTCTAGTCTAAAACCGTAAGATTTCCTTTTTTGTGACTTTCAAAGTAGGTACCTTGTACCCTTGCTAGTTGTATTTTTTGCATCTATAAACAAAATTATAACAATATTTTGTATTAAAGTGAGAAGTCAGCTGACTATCTTTAATGTATAGGTACTTGTACGGTCGGCATTATAAGTCGGCACTTTAGTGCTTTGTCACTAATACGTCATGTTTGAGCTGCTGCAGTAATCTGTCAAAGGCTTTAAAGCGAAAAGGTACAAAAATGTGCAGCTACTTGTAAGACGGAACTTACGAGGCTATAATATTTTGTTACTTGGTTTCAAATAATGAACTTTAACATGAAATCACAAAGCAGCTTTAATTTTAAACACGTTTTCAATCCCTACCCCGGAAATGTAAGTTCAGCTTAAATAACTCTATCGGAATGAGACCTATCTTCAATCAAACATCAATACATAAGCATGTTTAAATTTAAACACGTTTTTAATCTCTGCCCCGAAAATGTGAGTCCAGCTTAAATAGCTCTATCGGAACGAAATCTATCTTCAATAGTAAATGATTACATAAGCATCTTTTAATTTTAACACATTTTCAATCCCTGCCCCGAAAATGTGAGTCCAGTTTAAATAACTATCGGAAGGAGACCTATCTTCAATCGTACATCAACACATAATCATGTTTTAATTTAAACAAATTTTCTATCTCCGCTCCTAAAATGTGAGTCCAGCTTAAATAACTCTATCAGAACGAGACCTATCTTAAATCGTACATCAATACATATGCATTTTTTAATTTAAACACATTTTCAATCTCTGCCCCGAAAGTGTGAATCCAGCTTAAATAACTCTATCGGAATGAGACCTATCTTCAATCGCACATTAGTACATAAGCATTTTTTAATTTAAGCACGTTTTCAATCTCTGTCACGAAAATGTGAGTCTAGCTTAAATAACTCATCAACACATAATCATGTTTTAATTTAAACAAATTTTCTATCTCCGCTCCTAAAATGTGAGTCCAGCTTAAATAACTCTATCGGAACGAAACTTATCTTAAATCGTTTATCAATACACAAGCATCTTTTAATTTAAACACGTTTTCAGTCCCTGCCCTGAAAATGTGAGTCCAGCTTAAATAACTATATTGGAATGAGACCTATCTACAATCGTATATTGACACAATTAAGCATCTTTTTTAATTTAAACACGTTTTCAATCCCAGTCCCAAATATGAGAATTCAGTTTAAATAACTCTGTCAAAACGATAGCTATCTTCCATTGTACATAATTAACATAAGCACCTTTTAATTTAAACACATTTTAAATCTCTGCTCCGAAATTGTGAGTCCAGCTTAAATAACTATCGGAAACCTATCTTCAATCTTACATCAATACATCACCGGGACAACGGAGCTTATCCATAAATCGTATGACAACGTCCCGAGACAAAGGACACATTAAGCACTATTATGCAGATATGATTCGATAAATCAATTGTCATTATTTTTGTATGTCTGTTCGTGGGTGGCTGTATTTTTCGATAATAGCAACTCTGTACAGCACCTTCAATATTCCTTATTTTTAATCGCAGGTAATATTTTCACGATCAAAGTTTAAAATTTTTAATACTCAAAATAAACACTTTACAGTTATTATTCAATTACTTATCCTATTTTGTTTAATAAACATACACAAACGAATGGATTTAAAACACTTTGTGTCAAACATTTTTTAAGTTCCATGTTTAAGTTCATAACACACAAACAAGCCACTCATAATGGTAAGTGGGGCACTGAGGCCAATAGAGATTTGTTATCTCTAACAATAATCTCAAGACTTAAGTCTTAAGGCTGCAAATTTGCTACCCGCCTTGAGGGCAAAGGAATGGCTGTGACTTTATCGGAAGCGCATACATTTTTCATAGTTTTCCTTAATAATAAAAACTGTGTTGCTCGGTTTTTAAACGCATTTTAAAGCGGCAATTAAATAAGTGATTGTATTAAAAGATCTATACATATTTCGCAGCGGTGATAATCAAATAAAAAGCTCATTCATTACCACCCTCGACAGAGAATAAGTGATTAATTAAAAACGATAATTAATGAAAGAGCAATATCAAGCGAGCCACGTGGAAAATAATCACAATGCATAAAAACATGTTGTGCTTTTTAATTATTTTCTCATTTCTGCATGCTTGCCAATGTTTTACGAATCATATCCCGGATATTTATATGGAATTGATAGAACGTTTTACTTAAATTTCACTGGTTATATTTTGCTAATCGTGTCTTTACTTCGCGAAAGGTACGTACTTACCACAGCAGAATTTGTCGTAAATTTTCAAAGCTACAAAAACGAATTACATGAACCCTACAATTTTAATGCTGGCTGATTACAACCCAATGCATGTGGTCGCGTTACCGTTGAAGTAAAAAAAAACATTCAACAAAGAGATTGCTAGAGTGTGTCGCTTTAGTTGTGTCACATTTTTTTTATTAAAAAGGAAAACTTGATCCAAATAGTTTGTGTCCTAATCAAAACTTTTTTTCTTCATTGTGACTTGCTTAATTGTTGCGCTATCGCTATCGATTATGAAAATTTTCTTAGCTTTTAATGAATTCAGTCACAAATAAATCAATCAAATACAAATTAACGTAACTGATCGTGTCAATTGAGGCAACTTTATCAATTAGTATTTATCTGGCATCAAATCTATAAGTAACATAAGTATGGCAGGTATCGACATCGATCAGGTTTCGACATGGTTGCGCAAATTGGAATTTGTATTGGGACTTTTTTAAATAGAGCATTATTACGACAGATCATGGTTGGCCTCTGATATGCGAGGCGTGTTAGTATTATGATTTGTTCTGCTTGGTGCTATTAGATTTTGGATAAATATTACCTACACTTGGATAAAACTGTTACTGTGCTGTGTGTGAGATCCCTTAAAGGGGTAAGCTCGCCTTTGCACCTTCGTCTTCTGTAAATACGAGTAGTGTATTTGAATTTGGGT
The DNA here is from genome assembly GCA_949316455.1 of Acleris holmiana. Classification (NCBI taxonomy): domain Eukaryota; kingdom Metazoa; phylum Arthropoda; class Insecta; order Lepidoptera; family Tortricidae; genus Acleris; species Acleris holmiana. The sequence goes on along the minus strand of OX438774.1, from coordinate 6,585,499 downwards.
TATTTGTTCAACAATGTGTTTACATACATACATATGTACATACAGTTTTAAACAGCTTTCGAATTTCTACGTAAATTTGTTTTTCTTACGCATGTCAAATAAGTATGGGATATTAAATTGCTTAATCAGTTCACAAACACCTTCCAACACAGCATCTTGACGACATTCACCTAAAGGTTTGATTATCTGTACGTGAATCATTGTTGTTTGGTTCACGTACTGACAAATCAAACTTAGTTGGGTGCTCAGTAACAACGTTACTAATATTAGGTTTTTATTTTATTTTATTTACTATCACTATAATTATGATTAAAATATAATATTTGATTTTATTGGATCGGATGATGTTGGATTATTCGGATTAATGTTGCTGTCTCAGTTATAAAATCAACCATCACGAAAGGAAAACACAATAAACTTATTAAAAAAAATACATTGTCGTTTTTTTACTTTCTTCGTCTTTACTTAGTTCATCTAAATAAATTAATTGATTTCAATAAATTTAAACAACCATGAAGAAAATATTATTTTACTAATCATATTATTTTTTCTAAATATATTTCTTCTCAAATACCTAATCTAGCAGTTATTTTGCTTCTACGGCTGGCAAAATTTACATTTTGTAATTATCACTCCGTGCAACTTTGTCGTTATAGTAAAGATAGACAGAGATTACTGAAAATTAAATGTCGGTGTACGATTTACATCGTACAGTATTTAGCTGACTTGCGACCTACTTTGTTACGTAGACTTTATTTGCAGTTAGTTGACAATTCGCACTGCTACCAATCGGCCACATTTGAGCATATTTACTTTAACTTGTAATTTTGAAATAAACTTGAATATTTACTATAAGTGTGGTTTACGTTCAACTCAACTCATTACCTACAAACTTCCTCAAAGCTTCGACCTTACATTTGGTCCTTCGAACCTACACAGTGGTGTTTCACTTGTGACTTATGCGTATCGGTTTAACTGGCTTCCCACAAGCGGGTCTCACTGGTTGAATTGAGAAGACGCGTAGAACGTTATAGAGTGAAGTGCGACAGGACCAGGATTGCTGAAAACTTCGGGATCTTGGGGAACTAGTGCCAACGGCTACACATTCCAACTTTAACGACCAACGGTCAAATACGAACAACTTAGGTGTTTACCTGCTAATTACAACAACTTACTAACTTACAATGGGTCAAAAGCTGGAAGAACTTATCTCTCGTCAAGAGGCAACTTTCTCGAACATCAAGCAACTGTGCGGGAACTATAAGAAGGATGGTTCCGAGCGGAAAACTTTGGAGTATTTACAGAAGAGACTTGAATCGCTTACCTCTAGCTGGGAACAATTTACACAGAACCATCTGATACTGCAAACTACTGCTAAAGGTGATATTCAATACTTTACGGATAAGCTCTACGACAAGACAAAACAGATCTACGAAGACGTTATGGCAGATATAAAAAGGCGTCAATCGGTCTTGCTGTTCGCTACAACAGAGGGAATGGCAGCGCCAGAAGCGTCATCTAGCGCAGCGGAGGGTGGCCCAAACAAATCTGGCTTTGATTTTGCTGGGGTTGCTTTTTATGTGCCACCATCTCAAGTTAGAGAGAATCATGAAAAGCAACAAGATTTACTAAGACAACAATACTGTAACTTCAGGGCCTTCGAACGTACGGCGGAGAAAATGGATTTGGAGCTCATTACAGAGAAATGGGAACTTGAGGATAATTTGCATATCTTAAAAAGTAAGTGGGACCACATCGAGAAAGTACACTGGGAGTTGGATTATATCCTGCAAGACGATGAAACTAAATATAAACGGAAATACTTATCCGTTGAGAGTACTTATGACAACTTACGAAAACAACTAAACCACAAAATATGGAACAGCTCACATTATGAGAAGGCAACACCGAAGATTGTGATTCCTGACTTTTACGGTAATTACAACCAATGGAGTACTTTCCGAGACCTCTATGTGGAAAGCGTACATATTAACCCACTGCTCTCAAACGCGCAAAAGATGCAGCATCTTAAGTCGAAACTCAAGGGGGAGGCTGAAAAGCTGGTGCAGCATCTTGGCATTAGCGCAGAAAATTATTCTTCCTGCTGGGAGATAATCACGCATCGCTACGATAACAAGCGATTACTTTTTACTTCATACATGAACGCCCTACTTAATCAACCTACGATACAGCAAGCCAACGCCACAAGCATTAAAAAACTACATGACGTCATGTTGGAGTGCCTAAACGGCCTTAGTAACATTGGACTGGACGTTACAACTTGGGATCCAATCATCGTTTATCTATTAGTGCAAAAGCTCGACGGTGAAACTTATAACGAATACATGAAGGATCTTAAGGAACCCAGAGATCTACCGGATCTGGCAGAGTTTACAAAATTTTTAGAGAATAAGTTTATGGCACTGGAGACACTGCAAGGTGGTAGCAATCAAAAATCATTCCAAACGTACAAGCACCAACTTCAGAACAAACAGCAGAAAATGAATAATTTTCAAACGTCACGAAACAATAATAACGCGCATAAAACTTACAGCGCAAATAGGTCATCGTACTTCGGCAAGTCACAAACGATGCCTAACGCTTACGCAATGATAGCACGAAAATGCCCGCTTTGCAAAACTGATCACGTGTTAATGCAATGCAACAAATTCCTCAACATGAGCGCAACTGGACGATATGACACCGTTCGTAATTTACAACTTTGCAAAAACTGTTTGTACAGTCACGGTGAAAAACAATGCATTTCCGAAAAAAAGTGTAAGGTGTGTAATAAGCATCATCACACACTCATGCACGAAGCAGAAACTAACCGGCAAGAAAGCAGACCACCCTTAGCATCAACCTCGCATTCTGTACACAACTTAACTAACGAGGACAAAGAAGTTTTACTGACGACTGTACTACTAAAAGTGAAGACAGTAGATGGAGATTTTATAAATTTAAGAGGGCTACTGGATCAAGGCTCACAAGTAAGCCTCATAACGGAAGATGCGGCGCAGCGCCTCAGGCTACCAAGACGAAGAGGAAGCGCGGTTGTCTCTGGGGTTGGAGCCCTGTCAGGGAACTGCAAAGGGTCTCTGCAGTTAGAATGCAAGTCTATTCATTCGGATTATCAGTTCCAAATGGAAACTCTGATAATGAGGAAACTGATCAACAACCTACCAACAACGTCATTTTCTAAGGAGAACTGGCACTACTTAGAAAATTTAAAACTAGCCGACCCTCAATTTAATATTTCGGGCCCTGTGGATTTACTTTTGGGTGCCGACATTTACTCAGAACTCATACTTAATGGAATCATGAAGAGTGAACATAGCGACTATCCTGTCGCTCAACAAACTAGAGTTGGGTGGATTTTATGCGGAAAGGTGAAAACATTAAACTGCCTTGTCACACTTAACGACTTGGAAAACATGTCTCGCTTCTGGGAAACAGAAGAGATAACTGAAAGCCAAAATTTTCCGAGCGACGGCGAATTATGCGAAACTAACTATATACAAACCACAACTAGATTACCCGATGGTAAATATGTGGTACAGATGCCTATGAAACACAATTACGAAACTAACTTAGGAGAGACAAGGAGACAAGCAGTAGCTCAATTTCTGCAACTCGAGAGGAAAATGAGCAACAATAAAACATTTGAAAGTGGATACAAGAACTTTATCAATGAATACATAACAATGGGACACATGAAGCTCGCACCAGAAGAGAATAACTCTAAAAAACAAGTATTTTTATCTCATCATGGCGTTGAGAAAGCCGACTCAACTACGACCAAACTCAGAGTAGTTTTTAACGGCTCAGGCAGGAGTTCAAATGGCTACAGTCTTAACGATCTCATGCACACCGGTCCCAATCTGCAAAAAGACATGCTCACTTTAATAATCAACTGGAGAGTATACCGGTATGTTTTTACTGCGGATGTGGAGAAAATGTACCGGCAGATTTGGCTAAACGAAAATCAACAACAACTTCAAACGATCATCTGGAGGGATTCTCCCCAACAACCACTCCAAGAATGGCAGTTGTGCACCATCACTTATGGCATGAAGTCCGCGCCTTACCTCGCCATGCGCACTCTCCACCAATTAGCAGAAGATGAGAAAGAACAGCATCCGGAAGCTGCCGACGTTCTTCAAAACTATTTTTATATGGATGATCTAGTCTACGGACAGGATACCATTACCGCAGCTAAGGCATTTGTAAGTGAACTAATAAAACTACTGAGAAAAGGTGGATTCAATTTAAGGAAGTGGAAAAGTAACGAGCCTGCAATTTTGGAAGATCTAGAGAACGATCAAAAATGTCAACAGTTGAACATGAGCTTTAACTCGGAGCGAACTGAAAACACAAAGACATTAGGCTTAAGCTGGAACCCGGCTGCCGACATATTTTTATACAACTGGAATCTAAACGGAAGAAAAAACTTAACTAAGAGAGTTTTCTTGGGAGAAATGAGCAAGTTATACGATCCCGTTGGCTGGCTGTCACCTGTAACGATCAAAGCAAAACTACTTTTCCAAGAGGTGTGGCTCAGTAAGATTGAATGGGATGAGAACTTGCCTCCTGAGATCACCAAGGGGTGGGAGGCTATACGCAGTGAGTTACCTTACATCAACAAAATAAAAATTCCTAGATGGATTGGAAGCACCGAAAAACAAATTGAAATACACGGCTTCAGTGACGCGAGTGAGAAAGCCTACGCTTGTGCTATTTATAGCCGAGAGAAAACTTCTAACAATAATTACGTGATGACGTTAATTGCGGCCAAAACTAAAGTTGCACCTTTAAACAAGAAGCTAACATTGCCTAAAATGGAGCTATGTGGAGCCCTACTATTGGCCAGACTGATCGACAAGCTGAGGAGCACCCTTAAAACTAAAGACTTGGAACTGCACTGCTGGAGCGATTCTAAAGTAGTTTTAGCGTGGCTACAAGGGAATGTAAACCGATGGGAAAGATTCGTGTCTAATCGAGTCACACAAATAACTAACTTAACTCCATCAACACAATGGCGCTACGTGAAATCTGTAGAAAACCCAGCGGACTGCGCGACTAGGGGCCTCTCACCCTCCAACCTTTTAACTTTTAACTTGTCTAACTGGTTAAAAACATCAAACATACTCGAAACTAAAGATAACTCGCAAACTTACAAAACTAACGATGGAATAAAAACAAACTGTTGCACAACCAAGATTGACAACGTTTGCGAAACTACAAATAAACTATTACACGAACTCAGCAGTTGGAAACACGTCATACGAATACTTGCATGGATATTGCGCGTCAGCTCAGTTTATCGCAAAAAAGCTAACACAATGGACGCTATAAACAACTTAACCAACAGTGAGAAAAAAGGGGAAATTGTGCCTTTAACACCGCAAGAACTAGAAGGAGCGGAGAAGCTCATAATCAAGAAAATACAAAGCGAATATTACTCCGAAGATATATCGCAATTAAAGAAAAATGGATCAGTATCGACACAAAGCCGTCTGTTAAAGTTAACACCATTTATCGACGAAAACGGCATTTTACGAGTGAGAGGACGCTTGGCCAACTCAACTTTACCTCCAGAAAGCAAGCATCCGATCATCCTTCCAGCCACAGGAAGATTAACAGAGCTGATCATACAAGAGGCACATCGAGAAACTCAACACGGGGGCACAAGACTTACCTTAGCACACATACGCCTTAAATTTTGGATTATTGGAGGACGCACGACCATCAACAAACAATTACTTCAATGCGTAAGGTGTCACCGCTATAAAACACATAAAAACGAACAGCTGATGGCTGACTTGCCAAAGGAGAGAGTCTTACCTACAAGGCCATTTACGAACACAGGGGTGGACTTTACTGGCCACGTCGAGGTAAAGATCAACAAAGGAAGAGGTGTGAAGACGTGCAAGGCCTACATCGCTATTTTTATCTGCATGGTGACAAAAGCTGTACACTTAGAGCTGGTGTCCGACTTAACCACGCAAACTTTTCTCGCTGCCTTTAAGAGGATGTGCGCCCGCCGAGGCACACCAAAAAACGTCTACTCAGACAACGGTAGAAACTTCGTTGGGGCGGCTAACCTACTTCAAAAGGACTTTGAACAATATCAAACATTCCGCACTTCAGAATTCCACAACGAGATAAATCACTTACAGATACAGTGGCACTTCAACGCACCGCTATGGCCCACAGCCGGCGGTTTATGGGAATCAGCAGTGAAGTCAATGAAATATCACCTTAAAAGAGTCCTGGGCGAACATAAACTCACGTATGAGCAATTCACAACATTGCTAACGCAAATCGAGGCATGCCTGAATTCACGTCCATTATGCCCTTTAACAGAAGATATTGACGACCTGGACTGCTTAACTCCAGGACATTTCCTTGTCGGGGGACCACTGTTATCCTTACCTCGAGAAGAAGAGGAATTTAACCAGTTTGATTTAAGAAACAGGTGGAGGCTAGTAGAACAAATGAACTTACACATATGGAAACGATGGTCTAGCGAATACTTGCATCAACTGCAGGAACGCTGCAAATGGCAAAAAACTAAGAAAAACCTTCAAGAGGGGCACCTAGTATTGATAAAAGATGAGAATTTACCTCCGGGAAAGTGGGCTCTCGGCAGGATCCTTGAAGTACATCCAGGTACTGATGGCAACGTCCGGGTGGTCACGTTAAAAACTAAGAGCGGGCACCTGAAACGTCCCATAACAAAATTAGCTCCGTTACCACTGGAAGAACATTTACAAACTGCTACTTTAACAAATGGAGCAAAAGCAGGTAAACCTCAACAACAACAAAATACTTCAGCGCACACGGGAAAGATGTCATTCAGTCTGTTTTCGATGTTATTCGTGATGTTAATTGCGTCCGTCGGAACTACGAGCGCAGCGAATCCCAGTAACTACAAAATAACTACTATCGACAAAAATCATCCTATTTACTTTGACGAAGCAGGCAAGCTACAGCTTGTACACGACGAGTGGACCTTGTTGGTGTACTACAATCTAACATCTTATTGGCAAGCAACAAAAAAGATAGATAACTATGTTAACCAGATCGACAAACTATGTCAACGAATTACTTACCCGCCCTGTACTACAATCGTCAGTCATTTACAACATGAACTACGTCACGTCACCCAGTACAACACGCTTTTACGGTCTCAACATCTCGCTCGACAGAAAAGAGGATACTTCGATGGAGTTGGGAATCTAGCAAGAACCCTCTTCGGCGTGTTAGACGAAGACTTTGCCACTAAATACGAAAATGACATTGAAGCGTTGCAAAGAAACGACCAATATCTACTACAGCTCATGAAAAATCAAACCTTAATAATAGAAGCAGAAAATAACATTATAAAGAAGAGTGAGACGTTCATAAACGAACAGCTCAAGAGTATACATACCTATATGCATGAGACACACACCGAAATTACGAAAATTGAAAGCAGAGTACAAACGCTCTTCGCAGTGATCGACATAAATTCTGCTGCTATTACATCGACTTTGCTTTTAAACAACCTTCAACGAATCCAGGAAATACTTTTAAATGCCTTGGGAGACGTATACAAAGGACATTTGGACACACATTTGTTTCCCGCCTCTCAACTGATGGAACAATTCAACATAATTTCTGGACAATTGCCACAAGGGTTATCGCTCCCAATCAAAAATATACAAGAAAATTTCCGGGACATTTACGACCTACTATATGTCAAGGCACGAATTACGAGTAACTACCTACTATTTGAACTACATATTCCTCTACTCAGCGATGACGAATACACTATATACCGAGTTATACCTATTCCATTTATGAAGCAAGATCGACTAAAGATAGTCGAACCGTCATCGAAATATATCGCTATCAACTTCATGAAGAAAATATATATAGGTATTACTGAAACAGATATCAAACAATGGACAAAACAACTTTATCTGTATTGCCAGACAGCCTGTCTATAATTTATATGATAAGAAAGCCCCTTGTGAAGCTAACGTGTTTAGTCAGCATACCTCATTGTCATGCGTCATCAAGGATGTACAGTGCGAGGAACTTTGGACGGCGTTACATAACCCGAACGTATGGTTGTTTACGTTATGTGAGAAGCACTTGATTCGTATCATATGCGAAGATCAAGTTTCACCGGTAGCTATAGACGGCACAGGTGTCATTACAATGAAGCCTACATGCATTTTACAAAAGAAAGACGCAACAATTTACACCTACAACCACTTAGGAAGTAAAATCAACATTGGGACTGACATCGAAATACCAACAATAGACTCCTCAATTAACAATATGTTTGATTTAAGCTGGAACAATGCACAGATAAACATAACGGAAAGAATGACGGCAACTACTGGAGATTTCAACAAAATAGAGGAGCAGTTACACCTCCAGAAGGTACAGGAAAAATTGCCCTCTACCTTTACCTCGAGCATGTCAGTTCACGATATTCATCACTACAGTGTAACCTCCCTTCTGCTGGGAGGATTACTGTTGACAGCACTTGGAGTATTAGTAAAGAAAAGATGTTGGAAACCTGCTACTGCAACCGAAACTACGCCACAAGAGCGTACAGAGGAGAATATTGAGATGCAGGTGATCCAGAACACCACACAGCCACGAGAACCTGTATACAGTGAATCAGAACCGAAATTAACTAGATTTAATTTTAAATAAGAAATACTTTATGTTATATATTCTTACTGTAGTTATTTCATATTCTTATTTTTATAAACTGTAATTTACTTTTCACTTTTCCCTCGGGAGTATGTACGATTTACATCGTACAGTATTTAGCTGACTTGCGACCTACTTTGTTACGTAGACTTTATTTGCAGTTAGTTGACAATTCGCACTGTTACCAATCGGCCACATTTGAGCATATTTACTTTAACTTGTAATTTTGAAATAAACTTGAATATTTACTATAAGTGTGGTTTACGTTCAACTCAACTCATTACCTACAAACTTCCTCAAAGCTTCGACCTTACAGTCGGACACTTGTGCTAGCCGCCCCGGGCCTTGTAGGATCACCGTGGTACCAAGGTGAACACACCACCGTACATAGAATTACGTGTCGGTGACATTTTGTCGTACTACGATTAGCATAAATTGTTGGAGCCGAAGGTGCATATTGAAATGTCGCTTTGAAGGCAACCGGTGGTAATTTATATTTTTATTGTTGCCTAATAGGACTAGTGCAGTGAAGTGCATTACCAATGAACCATATTATGTGTTTAGGATACGATTTTGAGACTATTTTGAGTAATTAACTACAGATCAATAAATGAACCATGCATGAACACTGTTATTTTTTTGCTAACACAAGCGGTCGCCTCGGACCCTGGTTAAGAGGAAATGCTCCTAGCCTTTTTCTTTTCTATAGCTCAAAATATACGAGATGACAGTTGACCACATGGTTTATCGTAGCTCACGAGAATGTCATCCTATACATTTTGAGTGATAGAAAAGCAAAACGTTAGAAGAGTTTACATCTTGGGTACGCACAGACAAGCGACTAGACTTCATTTTGAGTGGATTTTTGAATGCAATCATACCTTTATATCTTTTTAGGTTTACGTAAGTAATTTTTAATTTGTTAATTGTTTGCAAACTTAACGCATTTCTTTCCTGCGTTCTTTCGATCAATAATAAAAAGTATGCTACTTATGCTCATACGCAATTACGTGTTATATATGAAGGTACATATACTTGCGTCATCAAGTAGACTTTGTCAAACTAAGAAATTTTAAATCATACATCTTATCTTACCTTAAAAACGGGCCCTTCCTGTATATTTTATCAACCCTTTAGAATATCTTTTACACCCTCTTACACTCTTTTCGAAGGTGCACGTTACCTCAGTATATTTTTTTTTCAACGTAAGAGCATCGGGTAACGTGCTTTAGTTTGAAAAACTCATTGTTACATGATCATTGCTGGTTTTTGAACTCGGTACCTTACGATCACGAGTCAACACCTTGACTACTAACTAGGCCACCGACGCTCTTTATATTATACTAGCGGCACGACCTCACTTCGCTTCGGTTTATGTGACTTTTCTGTAATACCCGTACATAAACCAGAATTAATTATACATGTAAAACTTTCCTGAAAAATGACCAAAGCTATTTAAGCGTAACTTAGAAATCAGTTTTATTGAAACGACGTTGATCTTAAGTCCCAAGAACTGACGTCATAACGGCGTCTACCTTCATGCCTCTATCTGTGGTCTTTATGTCTCACCATTAATTCTAACCTGTTTGGTCCGTAACTGACAATTGTCAGTAGTCTAACGCTTTATCGCTGTTTATGTGTTGGTACAATGGTAAAACTAGAGACATTTTGTTTTTTAATGGCACTAGTTTCAGCGTAAAGTCAGAAGTGATCCAAAACTTACCAATATTTTGTTACCTTTGTCAAAACTATCAAAGTCGTAGACTACTATAATAATTAAATGCCTCAAAATATGTGTGTTAGAAAACAGCAGTTTTATCAATAAATAATCTTACCCTTACATTGACCTAGTTGGGAGTGACCCTGCCTCCGAAGCCAGCGGTCCTAGGTTCAAATCTCGGTAAGGGCAGATATTTAATGAGCGCGAATATTTGTTCCTCAGTCTTGATTGATTTATATGTATTTAAGTATGTACTTATCTTTATAAGTATGTTTATCGTTGTCTAGTACCGATAGTGCAAGCCTAGAGCTTAGTTTGGGACTAGGTCAGTTTGTGTGAGATTGTCCCCTAGTATTTATATATATATATATATATATATATATATATATATATTTAGGCAAATAACAATTTGCCTTCCTTAAAGACTTCTAATGTCTCGATGTTAAAATGATAAATGGTGAAAATTAAATGTTAACACTGCAGATTATTTCTTTCACCTAAAAATAATCAAAACTTTGCTTTATATATATCAAACTAGTAGACACACGAGTTATAAATAATATAAATACTACTCCGAATTTACCTATATTTTTAAACTAAGGAACTACACATCGCTGGAAGTTTTTTACTTGACTCACAACTCGCTACTACCAAGAAGTGCTTGTGCGTTGATGTCTACACAAAATGTTAATTTTGATGGGGCTCAGTGACATGACTCATATGATAACTACTCCGAAATGTCCGTGGGATTGAAGCAAGTGACAGCAGCCTTGGGTCATGGTGAGAATAACAACACAGAGTACAAAAAGTCTCTAACTTAATCAAAGTAGTTTCATTCTCGGAGAAGTCCGTAAGTACATTAGGCTTTTTTCTGGTTTTCACTCGTGTGGTTGCCGGGTTAGAATAGTGCCACTCCATGTCTTCCTGTGGATGTCATAAGAGGCGACTAAAGGAATACGGGCTTGTAGCACTGTTAGGCGATGGGCTTGCAACCTGTCACTAATACACTAGTAATCTTCTTGGCCTGATTTTGAAAAATGTGGTGGAAGGCTTGACGTTATGTATGTAATGTAATTATCAAATAGTCACCTGTAGTTAACTATACAAAACGAAGTACCTAGTTGAAAAATGACCGTTGTTGTGCGACAAAAAGTATTCTTTGAGCATGGCAAGTTTTGTCGCAATACGGAAAATTACATGGAAATTTTAATTATCTACGTCAGTTTAGTAGTTTTATGTTCAACTTTGTAAACTTCCCCCAATTTTAATGTTAGTGCAAATTTTCAATACGCCATAAAAACCTTAAATGCTCTGATTTTACTGAAGTACTAACCACCTAGGAGGCATAGTATACCACATTGATTTTTCACCTAATGTAATCATATTGTCTACGTTATGATTGCTCTTATTTACTTGACAATAAAGGTGGTTGAGTTCATAACAATAACCAGACCCCGCACGTTTGGTGCCGCTGACGTAAAAGTGACGCAATTTCACATACAGCAGGTTGTTTTACAAAATTATAACACTACCGTTAGAGTTACCAAATTGATTTAATTTTCTAAAACCTATCATTGTAAAACTATGCACGTAAATAAAAATACATGCATATAACTATTTCAGTTTACATAATAATTAATTAGCTGCGTAGGTGAAAGACGGTCAAAAATTAATTAACCTTTTGAACGCCACGGCCTGCTGCAACTTTACGTGCCCCCGACGTCAACGACGTCACATGCCGTAACCACGTCGATACAAAATGTATGAAGCGTGCTGAGGGCTCGGCGATCTGGCACGTCAATCCGATGACGTGATTTGCCGGCTTTGGCGGTAAAAATCAATTAGACATTTCGTATATCTTCGCTTATTTTCAATCTCGGTAAAGATTAACTAAAGAAATTGACACGTACGTTATAAATGATTACGATAACACTACTTTGAATCAACCTATATGCACCGTGACGTCGATTTTGTGTCAACGGCACCCAATGTACGGGGTCTAAGATAACAATACATGTAGAAACAAATTAAAAAAAGGCCCCTGATAAATATGATTTTTCAAATAAAAACTCTTTGTTATGACGGACTGCGAGGAATTGGAATTATTAATAAAAAAATAATCTATTACATGTTTCACTTAACATTAATTGGCTTATTATGTATCGGAGTCAAGGGAACAGGGTAGGAAATGAGTTATTTGAAATGGAAATTATATAAAAACAATGTTTTATATCTTTGGGGAATGGGAGGACAACATAACCGTTTTAAATATTATTCAGAATACACATGAGAAAGCTCAAGTAAGAATGAAATTGGTGTACTCAGATAACTTTTTCAGGGTTCCGTACCCAAAGGGTAAAAACTGGACTCTACTGTCTGTCTGTCTGTCACCAGACTGATCACAATTTGTGATTGATCACAGATTGCGTTAATTATTTTCAATAGTTCAAAAATATAAACAAACAGCAAGGACGCGTTTTGATGTGAGAGCTATTTTGTTAATCTTTAATTTTGGACGATGTAGTAATCATAATTAAAATATTTCAGCGTTATTTAACTCATTAAAGTCACAAAAAGCTTATAATTGAGTTATCTTAGGAAATGGTTAATTCTAATCTCACGGTGTAGTTCAAACGCAGCGTAAACATCTCGGACGCGGTTAGGGCATGTAAACCACCCACGCCGATGCTTTCTCTGTAACAAACTCGAATCTAATACTAAATATTCGAGATAAGAATGAAATCTAACAATTATTTCTTGGAATTTCGATGGATGCGACCAAGGATTTTTAAGTTTCTAAGGACTTCAATAAAGGTTTTACACTCGTGTGGGTAAAAGTGTTGTCATTATGTAAACAAAGCTCGACGGCTTTGTTTTAGATAAACGGCCATTCGTAAAAGTGGAATTTTGTGATAGATCTATTTAAAATATGTGTATTTTTAGTACCTACCAAAACTATAAAAAAACTTCTTAAATCTTGGCTTCGATATTATTAAACGCTTTAAATAAATAATTCGCAAACACTGAAAAAAAAAAGACATGTACCTATACGTTGATGTAAAGTTACCCAATTCCCTTTACTAATGAAAATCGCTTCGCTTTGCTACAGCAACAATTAGAATTTTGTTGATGTACGATATGAGCAAAATTATAAAATAGTAGAGAGTTTCTTAATCATTACCTGAGTTCAGAATCAATCAAACGCACCGACGTGTTCACAAACTCAAAAGGTAGCATTAAATCCCAAATGCCAGTGTTCAATGATTCAACATTCCCTGATGACAGTCGCACATCAGAACTTTTACTTTTAATGACGCAATGGATTATCTTTTATTACAGTCTGGGCGCATAATTTTATTCCGTAACCACTTATTGAGGCCTGATGAGGGCGAAATTGTACGTTCCTTTGTATAGACGTCACTTGTGCAATAATTATATCGCGAACAAATTCACTTTCAAAGGTTCGAAGATAAAAGATCACGCTACCGCCACAGAAAGATATGAAGGCTGTATCTGATAGAGAAACTATTAATTATACAAGCTCATTAGAGATTGAGCAAGATGCAGGTTCAATTTTAGGTCAATGATGTTCCCAAACAATGTTTATAACAGTTGTAGATCAATACAGTTGCCTATGCTAAGATCATTAATAACATTGCTATTGCTAATGAAGATGTTGCAACGTTTGTTCAATTTAAAGCACACAACGGTGACTTTACGTATTTGAGCTATGTTCATCTAAGTTTTCCGTACAGAACACACCTACAAGTTTTGTTAAGAGCGCAGTCTCGTAGTAAGTTTCTGAAATTAGGGGCATGCTATCTTAAAAACACTCGGGAGTTTCATGTTTCCCGTGCACTTTGTTATCGTGAATTATGGCCAACTTTGGAGGAATTCTCATTGCTGAAAACTGACTAGGTGACACTGAAGTATGCGGGAAGACACAGTGAGTTTGAATGTTCTTGTTAGTTCATTGCTATTCCTTAATTTTGTAACCTGAGAGGCTTGTTATATTTCTTTTGTTGTATGTATGAGTACATGGCATCTGGAAATTGTAACTCCAGTTTATCTGCATATTTTTTTGCAAAATTGCACACAGCCCTTCATATGGAAAACCCATAAATATTTTCAATCTCAAGATAGCAAAAGCGTTGTCAACCCTGAGGACTTCGACGGAATGCCTTTATGCTAGTCGTTTCAGTTGTCTTACTCCCGCAGCGGAACACAACAATGCGAACGCTGCTATTTAGCGATAGCTTATTCTCGTTTTGTACATGAAAAATTAAATTACTTCTTGAATTCTGGTTTCAATACACAGCACAAAACACTTCACCATATTAACGGTGACAATCATCTGTCATACGTGAGCTATCAGTCAAAATTCCGAAAACCATAATGAAAAATGGCCGATCATTCGACAAAGAACACGGCATCTGTTGGATGGGCCGGCCTCGGGCGAAGCCAGTGTGTAATCATTGGACATTTTGAGGAAGGTAATCGTCGGCTAATGAGAGACCGCCTACGGCATCGCTCCAGTTTGCGCAATGGCTAAAATAACCAGTGTCGTTGATATTGCTGTCACACGGTTATAATAACGTAGTCGGCAGAACCGTAATGGTAAAATAGCAACGTGAAAATGGACTCGAGATTTAATTAATACTGGCCCTGTCCCGAATTTGGTAACATGAAGAAAAAAACACGGTTTTTAACAAAGAACTTATGTGGGTAGTGTGAAAACATTGCATGATATTGGGAGTGTAATTACACTGGAGTGCAAAAATAACAGGTCACATTGTAACGCATTTCAGTACAACGTTACCCCGTTATTTTTGTTTGTGAGCTTTCATTCATTAATTTGTTCATATGGTATAAAAATAAGTAAAAATATACGGAGGCACTAAATTTTCGCCTACAAACTGTTTATGCAGTTTGGCGAAACATTGATTATAAGAGTCCTGTTTTTGAAAATAATAATGATTTATTTATTATTATTATTGATATTATTTAAACACCAAAAGAACATGTAAGTGATAATTCGTGTGCTCTATTTCATTTACCTCATGATTTGCCTGTAACATTATTATTTCTTACGTCGACCAAAACACGATATTATTTTTAATGTTACAAATAAATAAATCACAGGACAATGTCAAACAAATTGACCTAGTCCTAAACTAAGCCCCTAGGCTTGTACTATGGGTACTAGACAACGATAAACTTACTTATATAGAGAAATATATACTTAAATACATAGAAAACATCCAAGACTCAGGAACAAATACTCGTGCTCATCACACAAATATCTGCTCTCACCGGGATTTGAACCCGGCTTCAAAGGCAGGGTCACTACCAACTAAGTTAGCGTGTCGTCAAAAAAACAGATTTAATACAATAAAGATCATACTACTACGTAGAACCCTTAACAGAAGTCCACTATCAAATGTTGTCGTTTTACATTTTTTTTTAATAATAAAAATTCTATAACAAAATTAACAAATCTACTTATAAGAAGTCTCATTGACACAGCATTAAATCAAATTTATCAGCTACTAACGGTCCCACTCAGAGTCAGTTAATGACTATTACGTCGTCCCTTAGTGACGATATTTCATACACAAGTTAGAATAAGGAACGAATCAAGGGTCAGTTTACCATAGCTGTGCTAGGTAGCCGAGTTCTGTGCGAGGAAAAAGTCCACCAATACAAGAGCTGCGCTGAGCGAGGTTAGGAAAATTATTAGTAAACCTATTGGTGGGTTTTTTCCTCGCGCACCGATCCGCTACGACAGCTCTGGTGGATACTCACCATAACTGTCTCTAAAATATCTTTGAGTATGGCGGTAAGAAACAATTTAATAGTCATCAACTGACCCTAAGTGCGCCCGTTAGACCAAATAGAAAGGATAAAACTGGGCAAGAGCATGTCGGACCATGCTCAGTGTAGGGTTCCAAAGCCGTTAAGTACTACATACATAAAAAAATCATCAAGTAATCACTAATTTTCTATTTAAAGTCAATTGGTGCCGTCGTAGATGATTTTAGTAGGTATAAACACTTTAATCGCCTGTATCTCAAGAACCAATGATATTTTCTTAGTTGTGATAGTTTTCCTTTAAAATTGGCTTTAAAGCTTAATATTTCATAAACGGATTACTTAATTAAAAACCTGTTTTGACAAACCCGTAATATTTTTAAAAGACCTATCCAACGACACCACACACTGTAGGGAAGACGAGAAAAAAAATACATCCCCACGTTACGTGTAGGAGAGGTACACTAAAAAAAATATTTTTTTTACTTTTTATTGTATCACTTTGTTGGCGTGACTAATATGCATATTCATGCCAAATTGCAGCATTTTTCTAGTACTAATAGTCTTTGCACTAGGCTGCGGACGGACGGACGGACGGACATGGCGAAACTATAAGGGTTCCTAGTTTGACTACGGAACCCTAAAAAGGGGTTATTGCCGTTGAACTTGGTTTTATCAAACATTTTATTATTATTAGGAAACCCTTACCCACGGCTCTAAAATGTATCTGAATACGGCGGTAATACTGTTATTCACGTCCATGTAAATACATTACTCACTTATATTTGTTAACTAACCAAACGTTCTAAAGCAGAAACCTAGAACTTAAGTAAACTTGGTTTTGTTGGAACAGTTCCGCCGAATCAAATGGTGTCAACGATCAAAGTAAATTGAGCGAATCAGTAACGGTCCTCAGCTGTGAGGTAAAAAATGAAATATATTCTTCTTTTACAGGGATATGTAGATAAAAATATATTTTTTTAATGTCTTACAAATAGTATGCAGTTTTAAGGTGCACATTTTGCTAACTTCATTCGATCATTTTGATCAATCAGTTACAGGTGTACCTAAAATCGGTTTTATACCTATTAACGTTTTTGTAATCTTTCAATATTATCCAAAAAAATCATTAAGATGAACCATTTAAAACTCGTACTTATTAAATAGTTGTAAATGTAGGCCAATTTAAAAATTACGATCCAACTTAATGGCAGAATCTGAAGATACAGTCAATGTCTTGCGTTTATTCTTGTTTGTGGCTTAAAACGTTCTTTATATTGTGTATCCTTAGAATAGTGCAGCGAAAAATTGTTTAACATAATCGCCGCAAGATGACATTGTTGCAAAGTTTTATGATCCTCGTAAGACGAAGTTTGAGCAATAAATTTAAAACTCTTAAGTGTTAAGAGCTGCAGTTTGTGGAGCAAACACTGTGGATGGCAAAAATGTGTCGTACAAAGTTGTCGTTGACCTATTAACCTAAGTTGTTCTGGATGAGCTGAAGTAAAGGCTATATTTCTTATTAGTCACTCAGTTGATGCAGATTCTCATTAATGTGTACCTATCAAAGGTATGCCTGTGAGATGTGTGTGTGTGTGTTTGGATAATTAAGCGAAGATTATTGATTTTGTTTTGTAAGTATTTGTAATAAGTGAGATTTTGCATTATTATAACAGGTTTCATTCTATGATAGAAACATAGTGTGTTTTTTTAAAACTTCCTTGTGGTGTTATGACCTTGTGTAGGGTCAGTCCTGGTCGCTACTACCTTCTTACCCTTCCACCTACGGCCAAGAAACAGTGTTTGCATTGTTGAATTTTGGTGTAAGGAAAAGGTAACTGATCAAATTAATAGCATCTTGAAATTTGGCAAGAGGAAAGTTCTTACAGCACAAGTAAAGGGAATAAATCCGAAAATTGTTAATTTGTCGCTCGATCACATTTACATTTTTTGCAATTGTAAACTTGTTATAGTTGGTAAACTAATCACGACCTATGTCGATGTATGGAGACAACAGTTTTTCAACGGCAAAGTCAAGTTTGTCCCTCAATTTAATTCAAAACAATTCTTATAAGTTATGTACGGAGCCCTCGGCGCGGGAGTCCGACTCGCACTTGACCGGTTTTTATCAAATAAAAAGGTTTAATAATGTCTTTAATCTCGTTTTGTCTTCAAAAAGATTTATTTATATACAAATTGAATAAAACTTTTCCAACAATATTCCATATCTCTACCAATATTTGTTTAATACTGCCTGCACACAGTTATGGTGTCAATAGTTCTGTGGACACTATTGGTGAACACCGATTACCGTGTTTAGTTTTCGTGTCTGTGTGTTATTTTTAGTAATGGTGTGCTACTCCCCGTCTTAGAACTTCAAGTGTTTGGACAACGATATGCACGCGGAAGCGAGTTTGCTTTACATTTGTGTGTGATTGTGGATAATTTATTGATGTATAGTCAAGAGCAATGAAAATGGGTGTCATTTTGTATTAGTTTTTAATCAAAATAGGCGTTAACATATAACCGGTAAACGATAGCAAAATACTGTCAGTCAATTGCAATACGTTCCTACTCGTAAATGCTAATAAAGGCATAAGTGATTAATTATGAAGTGTTCCAGCAACTGCAATAAAAACGCTTCTATTATTTACTAATAAGATCATACAAGGTGCTCTACCGCCTTAAAAATAGAAAATCTGAGAATCTCACTGTCCACCATTCTCAATTGCGATAACAAAGTCACCTACTTACGTGATTGCTTATGAAAACTTGCAGCTATTGCAATCAGACAATTTTACAATTAACTAATTAGAGTATACAGGTTATCAAAACTGAACATAGTTCATAGTTGTTTATTTCAATTTAACAGTAAATGAATTAAATTGTATTTTAAACTTAGCTATACTTATGACTAGTTTAGGTAGATACATGAAAAAATTGTGCCAATTATTTTTACTTATATCAAACATTAATATTTCTGCCAAGTTAAATTTCGTTGCTTTAAAGTGACTGATGTCATGTTAGTTACGTAACAGGTCAGAAAAATAAATAAACAATTGAGTAAAAAGGGGGACATTTCATTTCATAAAAAAAACCCACCTAACATCCTCTCCTTGCATTCCTCTACGAAGTCTGCAACAGAGTAAAAACAGTTTTTCAGCAAAAAAGCTTTTAATGTTTCGCTCTTACACCTTATCAATAAGAGTCAAGTTCAAAACTAAATTTCTGAGAGCCGTAGATTTTATGGCAACTACATAATCAACACATTGTACACCACTGCCAATTGCAATACCTAACAAAGCCACCTACTCACGTGGTTAATTATGAAGTGTTCCAGCAACTGCAATAAGAGGCTTCTGTAATTTACTGCCGGCGAACCAGTCTAATAACTATCTTAATTTACGGCTCCACAGCCTACGCTAAATGAAATCGAATAGGCGAGCAAATTTACCGGCTGCTTCAACGAGTTAATTGAAATTGATATTAAAGGGCTTGATGGAAGATTGTATGGAACTATTATTGCTAGTCAATGGGGTATTAAGTGGACACAAACTGCATTTATATTATGCTGTGTTTGCTTTGGTATTTAAAAGGCTACTTACAAAAGATAAGCTAGGTAATTTCGTATTTGATCCTTCCTGGTTATTAAAGTGAAGGAATACCTAGGAGTTGAAAACTCTCCAGATCAAATTACTCGCATTAAAATATAATCCATAGATCAAAATCAGAGGTATATTTTATGATGTAAGAAAATGTTAACGATTTATGAAGATACTTTATAGCTTAGCTGTGTAAAATTTTGCAGAAATTCTCGAAATTTTGGAAACTTTCTCAAATTAATATTGAGATTATTATCGGAAACATTTCAGAGCAACCAGAATGTTCATAATTATCTTTGCCTACCCTACTCTGGGAATGAAAGTGTGACGTTATGTATGAATGTATGTATGAGAACGTTCAATTTTCAAGCCAAACATAAGAATTATTTTTAGAACTTACTCAGAAAGTCTTATAGGAATATTGAACTATTTAAGAAGTTTCTTGTCGCTACAATGCTTATACATGGATCTTTTGGGACTTCATTAAATCAATCAATAAATAATGATATATGTAAGTGCATTTGTGCGTTCTATAAATCATTGCGTTTTCATACCGCGTGCTTGCAAAAGATGTGGTCATTAATGGTTCATCGAGCTTAATCGCAAAAAGACAAGTTTTAAATTTGGCACAGCTTTCAAAGAGAAATTTAAAAAAGCTTGGTTAATTTTTGACATGGTTGCATAGTTTTAGTAGCATGTGGCGTTAATGTTATATTATTCATGTCGAGGAAACAGCGCCTAGTTTACACTCGTGCTGGCAATATTAAATTAAACGTCAAGCGTTGATAGGTACTGGGTGTGGTTTGCATTGAAACAGTGTTAATAAGTATGCGGAAGTATGAACTAGGCTAGCTTTGTTAACATTATATTATTAACGTGTTCGCTCAGAACTTTAAGCGTTATAGTTATAATGAACATCGTAAAAAGTAGTTTTTATTTTATCTCTGTTTAAAATAACTTATGTTACAAAATACATACATGCATAACATCACGCCTTCATTCCCAGAGTAGGGTAGGCAGAGCTACAAAAATACCAACAAATCTAAAAAGCACATTTTGCACAATGACGCCAAGAAATTTATTAGCGTATTAGTGACAGGTTGCAAGCCCATCACCTAACAGTACTACAAGCCTTTATTCCCTTAGTCGCCTCTTACGCCATCCACGGGAAGACATGGAGTGGCACTATTCTAACCCGGTAAACACACGGGGGATGTTGCAAAATTCCTGGAATTATCTTATTGTAAACCTTTTATACTTTGAAATTTTTATTTCTCAAGAAATTTTATTTCTTTTATTTGTTTCTTTTAAAGCCATTCATTTCCTTTACTCCAACTTCTCAAGGATAAAACTTTCTACTTCAAATCAATGCACTCCGACTGTCATAGTTCCTCCACGATAAGATCTAAATGATAAAGATGGATTAGAAATAGGGTAAGGTCACGGGTCAAAGGTTTGAAATAAGAATCAAACTCTTCAATAACCCGTCATATTACAAGAACCATAACAAGTGTCGGTATAGCTTTATAAATATTCTGCAATATCACCTTAAAAATAGTAAAATACTATTTATTTTCTTTGATTTGGAAATGTTTTAAACAATAAAAAGAACAGACCGTCAAAAATCCCAAAAAAAAATGTTTTTAACTCATGGACATCATAACACTATAATCCTAAATCCAAGTAAGTAAGTGGAATCTGAGACCCAAAGACAAAAAAATATTAAAAAAAAAGTACAGACACTTCCGTTCCAGGTATATAAAGAAATTGCCATGTAAAAACGATTGAAGTAATCTCTGACACATAACTATGTTTAGTCGTGTAAGTGCTGATGTTTTCGTGCCTCTTCATCGATTTCTGTTCCCGATAATATCATGTTGTGACAATCGATTATTCACCGCTTGACGGCCCAAACTACATTAGTATCAATCAACGTCGAATTAATTAGATCTGATACGCCCACCTCCTTTACGCCGAATACAGTTGCATCCCGATATCGGAATTTAGGAGATTGAGGCTGCGTCAGGACGTAATAGGTGCTTCTGTGTGGAGGTATACGTGGATTAGGCCGTACAATTGATTTAGGGGATCTGACGTAAATGTATCTACGGGGTGTTTGCAAGTTAAATTTTACTTTGGCTGCAGTTTAGGTCACAAGTCACAACTATGCCTTCCGGATATTGTTTTAAAAAAATCGATAAATGTCATTAGCGCTTAGTGTCAGTTATCACTAAAGTTTTCAAGATACAATAAACACACTTAAAGTTCATCCCTTACATAGTGCCTTGATGTTATTGTATGTCCTTTTGTTAGAAGTATATCAATACATGTTTCTTTCTTTCTTTTAGATTCCTTTTTATTAAGGTTTCGTAGTCAAACGAGGAACCCTTATAGTTTCGCCATGACCGTCCGACCGTCCATCCGCAGCCTAGCTCAGAGTGGTATGCCAACAAAGTGGTATACCTAATAAAATCTTGAAACATATTTTTTTTAGTTAACCTTCCCTATACGTCGTTTTATAGCTCTTTAAAAAATATTATGGGTGTGAGAAAACCATTTTTTGATTAAAGGATCCGTTTATGAAATGTTAAGCTTTAAAACGCAAATTTTTGTTAAGAGTGAAGTGCCCTCCCCCCCTACAGCCAAAACTACAAATATTAAATATCTGGAAAAAATCTTAAATAAAAGCGCATATAACGAATTTATAAGGAAAACTATTACGACTGAGTAGACATCATTGGTTATTGAGGTACAGGCGATTATAATACCTACCAAAATCATCTAACCAAATGACTTTAAATAGAAAATTAGTTATTACTTGGTGATTTTTATGTTTGTAGTACTTAACGGCTTCGCAACCCTTCACTGAGCATGGTCCGCGACTCTTGCCGGGTTTTTAGGTTATATTATTGTAATCTAGGCTGTTACGTTAATCTATTTAGACTCTGTTGCATCTCGATATCGGAATTAAGGAGATCGAGGCTGCGTCTGGGCGTAATAGGTGCTTCTGTCTGAAGTTTATACGTAGATTAAAATTGATTTAGAGAATCCGGGGTTATTGTTTCTACGGGGTTGTTGCAACCCTTATAGGATCACTTTGTCGTCCGACTGGACATCTGTCTGTCAAAACCCTTATTCTCAGGAACGCTAGTGAAGTGAAGGTATCAAGTTGACACTAACATCAAACACGACTGCGGTCCCTTGAAGCTTTAAAAAAATCAAGCTTCTCGTGTGTTTTAAGTCAACGCAATCCAAAGATAAAGCCACTTAAGCCTTATTTTCTAACACTTCGCAGGGGTATTAATACCCATAAAACTAGAATCATAAGATTTGGCAAAAAGGAAACTCTTACAGCACAAGTAAAGGGTAAAATGATACCACACTTTTGTTTCCATTTTAAACATAGAAGTTTGAAAGGAACCCTCAGTGCGCGAGACCGACTCGCATCTCACTTGGCCGATTATTATAAATGGCAGTCCACCGCGGTATTCGCGGATTTTGCCAGTGTCAAGTGAGTAGTGTAAATCAGTAAACAGGATAAACTTAAAGTAAAAACCATCTTCCCTCCCAAAATGTAACCGGAAGTAGTCCGATACGATAAAATTAAGCATAATGGCTACTGTTGAAATATTTCTTCGTGGAAGTAAAGTTTTGAAAATTCATATCTTCCGTATGAATTCAGCTACCTTGCTCTTAAAAAAACTTTTTTTTATGTTAAGGAGAAGGCACACGAGCACTTAGGCCACCTGATGGTAAGTGGAATCTGAGACCCATAGACATTTGAATTCTCAAGACTATGATTTTAAGGACTCATATACGCAGCCAACCCTGAGGATTAAGATGGAATGCCTCTATGCTAGTAGTTTCACATTTTTCAACATTGTTTTACTTTGCTTATAACTACAGCATTATAAGCTTGCTAATTAATGTAAATTGAAACCAAAGCACTAATGAGTTTTGCTAAACGCATATGAGCGATGGAAATATCGAAGTGGGACGTAAAATTCAACCGGCTCCTTTCAACCGAGAAGTTCTCGCATTACGCACGATAGGAACTCGTGGACATGGTTATAATGTTTTTGTTTGAATTCATACTCAAATCTTTTATTTGGCTACTTGAGACTCTATTACAGTCTATTTCCCGGGATAATTTTGTTTTAGATTTATATTTACGTTTGTTTTCATAATTAGACTTACTAATTTCCATAGTCAGATTTAGCAGATTGACATAATTATAAAATGAGAGTTAAAATTTAACTACTTTATGGCCTCGTTAGCTAAGAAAATCATGATTAGCAAGATAAGTTGAAAATAAACTTGAAAACATCGTTGTCTTTCTATATTGCATAGATGTTGAACGAACGATAATTAGGGATTATGACGAACGAACTATTTAAAAAAAACGCATTTGGAATACTAAGAAGATGACAAAAATAAATTTAGAACTTCCGAACAACATCGTTTTATAAATAAATATAAAACCAAAAATACCACCAAATGCAGCGACTGCAATCTTGAGAAAATAAAATGTACCAATATTTTTCTTGAAAATATATTAAAAAAAAAAAATGGTTCGCAGTGCCCACTGAACTACAAGCGGCTGATGCGCTTTTACTTGCCTTTCCAGTAGCACGTTTGCCTTTTTTGTTTCATCAAAAAAATCTCATCACGTCTTCGTGACGTATTTTTAATAAGGTCTGAGATCTGAGAACAATTTCAGTTTAATTTAAAACAGGATATATTTCATACCAAGCGCTCCCTTACAAACCTAACGTCAATGGAAACGATTTTTACTGCCGTTCAAACAATGGCACTGTTTTAAGGAATTAACCCCTGGATTAATTACCATATTCACTCACCGTGTATAATTACCCCTTTTTAATTAAAACTTTGAAACTTACGCTTTATTTGGCATTGAATAGCCAGCGGTATTATTCTTTTATGCTGCTTAGTCGTGCTTATTCCATCAAACTTTTCTAACTTGACCCACGGCACAGTTTAATTTTAAAACAAGCGTCATCAATCTTAAGGGTCACAGTTTTTGGTGGCAAAGTCAACACAACGATTTTTACAAATAAAATTGTCACATACACGACACGTTGCCAAGGCTTAAATTGCAATTACTCTGTTCTACATAACGTTGTCTTTACTCCTATTTTTGAAGTATTGTGAATGCTGTCATAGCTCTTATTAATTTGTAACGGAAAGCGACCGAGTCATAAATAGGAGTAAAAACAAATTTCAAAAGAGGGCCTCTTCTGCCTGGGTGTTAGATTTAAGGTAAGGGTCAAAAAGTTGGACCATTGTTAAGCGTAGTTAACCATTCAAACAACGAAGGCGAAAAAAGTTAGTGAGTTAGCCCAACTTTTTGGACCCTATGAATATCATACGAAGGAATATCCCCTCCAAATTTAAAGTTCCTTGGTCCAGCGTTTTAGGCTGTGCGTTGTCCGTCTGTCAGTCAGTCAGTCATAGAAGAGTTAAACATGTTTAGCCTCGTGATGTCAGCCCCCTCTTTCACCATCTTGACATTGACACAATGACAGTTTACAGTATACATTGCAAAGTTAATACGCTAATACTTTATTTAGTTACCTATAAACAGTGCCATGTACACTGAAATGTCACCTGTCACCTGCCATTGTCGGTATGGCGAAATAGGGGGCTGGTGTGCTATAGGAGGTACACAATCAAGGCAATTGAGTTTAAACTATATTTGAATGAGTATAAAGTTCATTTGTATTTAATTCAAAATTGAAAGTGGCATTCAAGAGCAAAGATTTTGAACTTTATTTCTTTGCTGGTAGATTCAAATTCCAACTCACAAAAATCTCCCTTTTGTGATATGGTGGGCTTGACGAGCATAGAAGAAGATAATCTTACACAAATTAATCCTGTCCCAAACTTAGCCTCTAGGCTTCCAATATAGACATCGATAAACATAATATATTGATTCGAAGACACGCTAGCCTAGTTGGTAGTGACTCTGCCTTCGAAGCTAGGGGTCCTGGGTTCAAATCCTGGTAAGGGCAAATATTTGTGTGATGAGTACGAGTATTTCTTCCTGAGTCTTGGATGTTTTCTATGTATTTAAGTATATATTTCTCTATGTAAGTAAGTTTATCGTTGTCTAGTACCCATAGTACAAGCCTAGAGCTAAGTTTGGGACTAGTTCAATTTGTGTGACATTGTCCTGTGATTTATTTATTTATTTATTGATATGGAACAACTAGTTTTTGCCCGTTTCGTCCTCGTAGACTTTAATTATCGTCATTTCCTAAAAAAAACAAAAACCTGGTTGAAAACCTGGGTGTTAATCCAGAGTATTAGCTATCGCCATTCCGAATTCTATCCAAATCCGTTCAGCCGTTGCAGCGTGAAGTAACAAATTTTCACATTTGTAGAATTAGTAGGATAAATATTTAGACAAAAAAAATGTCCAACACTCATGACCAAATATCCATATATATATTAAATGTTATATATTCCTAGGACCAAGCCTGGGACACCTAGACTTATAGGCAGATTTCTAACCAACTAGGCTTGCCAGTCTCACCATGGCGTTTAGAATACCACCATAAGATTGAATAAGCTTAGCCTACAGTGGTAAGTAGTTAAGACGTTTTAATCGATCTTTGTTCAAACTGTATTGCAGAACCAAGCTACTTAAATCTAGCAGCCTCTAGTAGTTAGATGTGATGCATTTTGCACCGTTTTGTTTATCCTCGTAAGACCCGGTGTCCTATAAAAAGTACATAATCCAGGCAATTCAATTTAAATCTTATTTCAAGGAGTATAAAGTTCATTTTTATTTGTTTCAAAATTGAAAATGTCATTTAAGTGCATAGGTAATTGAACTTTATTTCCTTGCTGGTAGATTCAAATTCCTACTAACAAAAATCTACCGGATTGTAGTATGGTGGGTCTCAAGAGGTTATGCAAGATGACATACATTTCTGTGCCATTATTGTTTTGTTATTATCCATTGAATTTGAGCGTTGCACGAAGGCGATTAAGTTTACGCACTTTATGGAGTTCAACTTCCAAATTGTAATAAGACTGATAAGATAATTATATTAAACATACGAGCAACTACTTTATGTACTCTTGTATGTATTCAACTTCTAAGTTTCTTACTGATGGAGTGTTAGTACTATAAAGTATGTGCAAAATATTGTATTACAACTTTAAACAGATTAAAATCACATTAAAAAATCTGATGGAAATCTAAAAATAAAGCTACAGACAGATAAACAGACATTAAAGTCAAACTTATATTACAGTTTTTGGTCGGGAGTTAAAAAAGGATGGCTTTTGACATTTAAGATACTACGATTTTTACTATGTTTTTTTTTATTCAAAAAAATAACATTTACACACAGCGAGCGAAAACCGGTTCAAAAAGCAAAGCTTAAATGAATATACTTGCCGTTTAATATTTTAATCAGCATTTAACTTTAATACTAACAAAAAACCAGAGGATGTCTCAACATTCTTTAACAGTGATCGTAGGCGGTCTTACATAAAATTATTTCACCAATAGCGATTCTCATTATAATATCGAAAGTTATTAGGTAGCCGATACGCTGAGATACCGTCGTATCGGGTATCAGATGTAAACGTGGTGGGACAGGTTAACAACCCACGGCAGCATTCCGCCTTGCTTGGTTAATAGGGGTTTATATAGAGGTGGTTTAACCGAAGAGAAATAATGCAACGCAAAAATGCAAATTCCGACGGACGTACTGCACGTCGTTGAGTATTTATTCCTGAGTTTTGGATGGTTTTTATTTCTTTATATAAGTATTTCTGACACTTAAAGATCACACTTAAAACATAAAAGGTAAACTTAATGCCGTAAAGCCTTTTCTTTCAGTTATCCAAAGTAAACCAGTTGTTAAGTTTATCGTTGTCTAGTACCCATAGTATTTTTTTGTGAAAATTTTGTTTAAACGTATCGGTTGTATTAACACCAAATTTATATTATTGAGGAAAACTTAACCACGCTTTGACAGCAAGAAGAGTTTGTAAAATTTAAGACGCCGTTTTATGCGTATGAAATCATTTTTCTACACTAACCTAAAGAAATAATGTTGTCTTACGCATAAAACCGCGTCTTAAATTTTTTAATTTATTGTCTGTAAAGTATTCTATTGTTTGTAAAGTATTTAGACCGAGCTTTATATTTTATATTTTCAACTCGGTTTTATCAACTCTATACATTTTAATTATATCCAAAGTTCCCATATAGATAATATTAAAGTGGAGCGCTGTTTACTGGCCATTTAAATGTGAATGCGATTCAATATCACCTTCATGTTGCCAGTAACGAACTACGAGACATACTTACGGACGTTGCGACAACATGCCAAGTTAGATGACGTCTCGGTAATGGTAATAAGGTGCAAAACTGATCGATGGGAACGCCATGTTTGAATAGATTGGAATTGTGATTTGTCGATGCATGAACTGTAAAGTAGACAGGTGAATATTTTGCTAGGTACTCGTAGGTAAATGTTGTAGGTACGCGAAGTCTTCCGGCTACGAGTATAGTCATGACATGTGTCGATCCCTTGCTATGCTTTAAGGCAGTAAAATACTTTTGTTTGGTCCTTTTTAGGGATTTGTACCCAAAGGGTACCAATGTAAACCTATCACTAACTCTCTGTTGTCCGTTTGTCTGTCGGCGGGTGTATCTAATAAACCGTAACCCGTACCGTAGCTAGACCATTTTTTCCATAGATTATGTGTGTCTATTGCCCCAATAACAACAAATGATAAAAATAAAATATTATACGGATATAATAATGGCACCGAACCCTTCACCTGCTTGTCTGACTCGAGCACTTTGTCGATTTTTTTACTAGGATGAACTGTTTTCGTTAGTAAGCAAGAAAGTACTTTGTCACTGAGATACTAATTACAATGATTCTTGTTTTATAATATAACTATGCCTATTATTAGATTTATTTGATAAAAAAAGACTTAATAAAATATAGTGAGCGCAATAAAAAGAGCGTTTTGAAATGGTTACTAATTGCAACTTGTAATACAGTTTTCGTAGTCAATACAATCAGTAATAGTTAATATTTTTGTTAAATAAGTAAACAATTATTGCAAGAAATTGAGTGTAAATATCTGTAGACCAAGATAAATACAAAATAACGAAATACAAACCGTTTGTGCAAAATATAGATTTGACAGTGTCGAATATAGGTCTGGACATTGCACAATCGCATTCACACTTGAAATGCTCCAATTGGATAGTAGCCAATAGTCACTAGAATATTCGATAACAATTAAAATCGCTTGGTGTTTCTGTAAAGTTATCTAACGGCCAGGTGTTGCGGAACTTGTGAAATGCGTCGAGACAGTTTCTTGTCTTACAACTATCTAGTTATTTAAATAATCGGCCCAGTACTGTCTTGAGGCTATGAGTGACAGGAGAGCGAGTCTAATAAGTAACCGAACGTTACATTGTTTTATAAAGTTAGGATATTATAGCCGACCTTCACTTGTTGACGAGGCACTTGAAGAAGAAGAAAGTTGGTATAGAAGCAGTTCTTTTATTTACTTTTATTGGTTAATTATTTACGATGCTCCTCAATAACTAGGGCTACAACTTTTGATAGCATACCAAGATTCTTGATTCCATGGAGTCGCTATTTTCTAATTCTTACAATCGTACCATCTTGATTTTGATCTTTAGTATTGTCATATTTTTCAATAAGTACCATAGTGCGTTTTCCCCCGTGTGGATGCCGGGTTAGAAGTACCACTTCATGACTCCCCGTGGATGTTGTAAGAGGCGACTAAGGGAATAAGGGCTTGTAGAACTGTTAGGCGATGGGCTTGCAACCTGTCACTAATACACTTGTAAACTTGTTGGCCTGATTGTGCAAAATGTGGATAAAGAATTATATACAAGTCTTTTTAGATTTGTTGGTATTTCTGTAGCTCTGCCTACCCCACTCTGGGGATGAAGGCGTTATTTTATGTATGTATGTATGTACCATAGTGTTTAAAAGTTGTTCTGATGATGGAGTTCGAAAGCGACAACGGTTTTTCCGCTGTTTAAGTGGCCACAAATGATAAAGT
This sequence comes from Acleris holmiana, assembly GCA_949316455.1. Lineage (NCBI taxonomy): Eukaryota > Metazoa > Arthropoda > Insecta > Lepidoptera > Tortricidae > Acleris > Acleris holmiana. The sequence goes on along the minus strand of OX438774.1, from coordinate 6,555,553 downwards.
CGGTTATATTCCGCGATCTAAATAGATCTCAGTAACAATAACGCCTAATGTCACCAAGTTTCCTTGAGATTGTTAAACGTGGAAACACGATTAGCCACAAAATCTTCGGTAGTTGAATCTTTCAAACATGACACATTTTTCGAATGTTTTTGGTTGAATCTTCAAAATCCAAATTTTGATTTGATTCAAATTGAGTATTTACAACTTCATAATCCTGGTAGACCATTTTATTAATTCATGGCGCACACAAACTATCTCCATCTCACAATCTTCGCGCAAAAGCACATAAAGCTATCTCTTTTTGATTGTAGTATATTAGTAGTCTTGTAGATTTGTTATTTCTACTCCGCTGTACGCTAGTATCTTGTGAACTATTGGAATCAGGTGATATAGTTGCAGAATGTCCTGTCCTGACTATTTCACACAACGCCATGGCCAAACCGGTTTGCTGAATTGTTATCGGTTTGCCGTAAATAGAAGTAAACGTTTCTATTTGTTATAATTGTTAGTTTAATAAGTTATCAGTTTTGATAATGATTTACTACAGATAAATTAAATTATCACTTACCTATTTTTGATGTCAAGAATTTATAAAGTTGACTCAGTGAGGCAGAGCTTGATTTATTATAATCATAAATACAATGTAAATTTTGTGCACAATTAAGAAAATTTGCTCATTGGCTTGTTTCTCATTTACATTTAATTAGATGTGATCTGGCCGATCTAGGTCTACATATGAACTGAAAGATGAATAATGAAAGTAAACACGTAACAAAGTAACGCGACTTATTAAATTAAGAGGTGATACTTTAATTTGGTGCAAATTTGTGCGTTACCGGATCCGCGGCACCTCGCGCAGACGTGATGTGTGTGGAGGAACTGCCGCCTAGAACAAGGATACAAGAACATATGAAATGACTGGTGGATAAGATTTTATTTTTCAATCATTTTTTCTGTTTTGTTTTATAATCATTATAATGGTATAAGTGTGGTTGCCGGGTTAGAATAGTACCACTCCATGTCTTCCCGTGGATGTAATAGGAGGTGACTAAGGGAATAAGGGCATGTAGTACTGTTAGGCGATGTGCTTGCAACCTATCACTAATACACTAGTAAACTTCTTGGCCTAACTGTGCAAAATGGTTACAGAATTATCAACATTTTTTTTTGGAGCTTTTGGTATTCCTATAGCTCTGTCTACCCTACTCTGGGAATGAAGGCGTGACGCTAGGTATGGTATAAGTTTTACTTGACTGCTAAGCTAAATAAAATAATAAGATTACTCTAAGTTTACCACTGATAGAGAGTTTGCCTTCATTCAATTTTCAACTTTAATCTCATACGAATAAATCAATTTTCAGAAAACTGTTACCCACGTCTACCGATTTAGTAATAACTATTTCATTTGTATGATATTAAAGCTGAAAATTAAATGAAGGCAGTGGTCTTTCAGTGGTAAACTCAAAAGATTTCTACTGAATCTTGCCTTTGAAACCAAAACAATTGAACATTTATTACTTACTGCTGTGTAGGTTCCCACGCTCTTTGCCTTCAAGCTCATTTTTCACTGAATAAGTTCAGTTTACGGCGAGTGTAAAAGGGCAGAGTTTCAGTGATCCGGCCTTGCCGTTTATTCTACCAGGTTAACACGATATTTCGTTTGACGTGTTATAGTATTGTCAAACGTTTTGATAATTCTTATTTACTTGACAGTAATGGCGGCCGAGAAACACAGTTTTAATGCAGTAGAATAAAGGCCCTTGTCCTTTTACTCACCGTAAACAAAACTGTATGACTGTGTCATGGAAACCACCAGATTTTTAATAATTAAAACAGGTTTTTGTTCAACTAACTTTTTATTTAGATGTTTTATTTCCCACATCAGATTATTATTAACAATATTTATATGAAAGTATAATAATAACAAATACTATTTGACGACACGATGGCCTAGTTGGGCGTGACGCCTGCCTCCGAACCCAGCGGTCCCGGGTTCAAATTCCGGTATGGGCCGATATTTGTGTGATGAGCGCAAATATTTGTACCTGAGTCTTGGATGTTTTCTATGTATTTCTCTATGTGAGTATGTTAATCGTTGTCTAGCACCCCTAGTACCAGCCTAGACCTTAATTTAGAGAAGGTCAATTTGTGTGAGATTGCCCTCTGATATTTATTAATTCATTATTTATTTAGTGGTAGTATGACCTTGTAGGGTGTAATAGTTTACCACACCCTACATGTATTTATGTTGAATGTTGATTGTTTGTTAGTAGGACGGAATGTTAAGTAAAAGATGTGTCCGTCCAAGTTGAGTACGTTTATTGCACTAAAAAGTAATTATAATAAATGTCTTAGGTAAACTATAGTGACGCATGCATCGGTGCGTCGTCAGCGTAATATAAATGTAGAGCGTGCTCGTACATGCTGCCAAATTTAAAGAAAAGAAAGGAAAACAACAAATAAATTAAGGCGATGTTGCCTTGTTAACATGTTTTGGGGCATGTACAACCACCTCGCTAACACTGTCGAAGTCACGAGGCTGCCGAAACGACGAGTTGTCGACTTCCTTCGTTGAACCGTGATCCTGGGCGATAACTTGGGCGGCGGTGTTCCAAAATCTTCGTCTTATGTACAGACCGGTCCAGGTTGTGGCAACAAGTATGCAAATGCCAATAAAAGACATAAAGGTGTAGTGATGAGTATCATGAGACGATGATATCTCTTTTATGGCTTCTTGTTGGGCTTTTACTGTTTCTATGTTGGTTTTCAGCGTCTTCAGCGCTTCCATATGGTCTTCAGGAGCAAAACTGTAGTTTTTTGCTTGGATGATGTGATTTATTGCTGATTCTTGCACGTATAAGTTATCTTCATTGATGATCATCTCGCTGTGAAAATTGTTGTGAGAATGAATTGTTATTTTATCTCCTTTGAGCATGCAACCTGAATCCAAAGTGATGATTCCGGCCCGACGTATCGATAGTGACGTCACGCCAGTTGGGCAGAAAGTGCGAACCGCGCACTCTTCACAGCACGCGAACAGCCAGGCGAATGGTCTGTGTAATCGGATCCATTTGTCGGCGCACTCCGATGTTATTGTTTTGCAACTGGATAAGTTCTTATTGTTAATTAATTGTGCTTCACATATGTTCGCGTCGGCTTTCATGTTGTAAATAGGTAGATTCACACTACATAACAGCTGTTTTTCGTTTATCTGTAGGCATGTTGCTATGTCTTGATATGATAAACGTATCAAGGCATCTTTCTTGAGGTTTACTGCCAGATATTCCGATGTTTCCACGATCTGCTGAATTGTTTGAAGTTTTTTGCGGGATCGGTATTATTCGATTGAGTTCGTAATGTTCCGTGTTTACTAAAGGTAATTTGAACTCGAATAAAAGGAATTTGTTTGTTAGTTGCACATGTACGCGTGATAGCTTGTACATTTCTTGTGTGCAATGCCTTTTATTAATGCACGGGAGAGACAGTTCGCCCGGAAGCTGGCCCGCGATGATATTGAGCTGTTCTTCAAATTGATCTGGCTTTAGCAGGTGCATATCAACGCGTCCGTCCTTTACATCTGTTATCAAATCTAGTAGCATTTGTTGTACGCTTCGTAAATTTGCTACGACCATGTTGGCGGCGAGTGCAGTCGCTGTTATGGTGGTCGAGCTTGATGCGCTTGTCTTGTTCCGTAAGATGTTTGTTGATGGCAGAGAACTGTTGCTTCATCACTTGTTCGTTTCTTTGTAGAAGGTTGTACTCGCCCTCCATTATGGAGGTATGGTTTTTGATAAGTTTCAATAGATGATTTTCGTTAGCACGTACTAATTGGATGTCTTTTTCATATTACTGCGCGAATCTCTCGTCGAGGACACCAAATAGTGAGTTTGCCACGTATCCTACACCATCAATAAGACCTCGTTTCAATCTACTTGCGCGCGTTCCGTGCTCTGTAGATATTATGTTGTTGTAATGGTGCAGCTCCCTTAGTTCATGTTGTAGTTGAGAGGCGATGGTAATGAATTCCGTTTCTTGGCTGCAGAGGCTTGTAAGATGATTCACATAGTTTTCGATGCTTGATAAACCTTGCCAGTAAGTGGTCATATTGTAATAGACCACCATCTTCCACTGGTCTTGTATTATCTGCATATCGGATACTTTATCAAAATAAACCAATTTGTCTGGAGTTAGCTCGGTTATCTTCTGTTGTGCAGATGCTGGTATGCAGGCTGTGAGCAGGAGTAGCACCAAACAAATAAAATTGCTGACTGGTTTCTTCTTATGTTGTGCTGGGTTTGATTGAGTTGTTGTTGGTGTGGCCTTCGTGCTTTTCACTGCTCCTTCCCATAGACCACCAGCAGTCGGCCACGCTGGTGCATTGAAATGCCACTCAATGCCTTGGTTTGTTAGGGTGTCCATGAGGGCAGTGTTCACGTAATGTTGGAGAGCCTCGTTTCTTTCTTGCATTAATTCTCTGGCTGCCCCTTTAAAATTTGTTCCGTTATCACTGTAGAGATGTTCTGGAGTTCCTCGGCGAGCGCAGAATCTTCTGAATGCGGCAAGAAATGTTTCAGAACTGAGGTCCGATACAAGTTCCAAGTGAACTGCCTTGGTCGCTAGGCAGACAAACACCGATATGTATCCCTTGGTCGTCTTGATCCCCCGCCCTTTGTTTACCTTGACTTCCACTTGGCCGGTGAAGTCTACGCCTGTGTGGGTGAAGGGTCTCGACGGCGTCACTCTGGGTGCGGGAAGATCGGCCATCACTTGGTTGTTTGTTGTTGGTTTAAAGCGATGACACTTAACACACTTAACCAACCGCCCTTTTACTGTTTTAACTCCTCTCAGTATCCAGTATTTATCTCTGAGATGCAAAAGTGTCAGTCTTGGACCACCGTGAAGCGTTGTTATATGAGCTTGATTAATTAGCAGCTCCGTTAACTTGTCGTTAGGTGGCAGTATGATGGGATTTTTTTGTAGTGTGGTTATCTTCGCATGGTTCAATCTTCCCCCGACTCGTAACACGTTGTTTCCGTCCAACTTAGGATTTAATTGTAAAAGTCGGCTTTTAGGTGTTATACTTGTACGTTCTCGTAGTTGTGCAATTTCCTTTGCAAAGTGTTTGTTTTGCACTGATTGCATAATTGCAGTGTGCGCATTCTTCAGTTCAATTGTTGTTAGGTGCGGTAACTTCGTTTTATTTTTACTGCTTGCATTTTTGATAAAACGTGACACCCATGCAAGCGTTCGTACAACACGTGTCATAGAGCTGTTATTGTTCAGAAGGGTCTCTATAACCGGTGACGTCAATTGTAGTGTGCATGTTTGTTTGTTTCGTTTTCTCTCTTCGATGGGGTCTTCAAATCGTTTTTCTGTTTTGTCTGTTAATCGATCTTCCTTGAGCCATTGAGGACCCTGCCACCACAAATGATGCGATATAAGTTGAGCGGGGAATATGCCTCGGCTGGCGCAATCAGCTGGGTTATCTTCAGAACGCACATGCCTCCAACAACTTGCAGGCATAACTTGAGTAATCTGGTTCACTCGATTTGCAACGAATGTTTTCCATCGCGTTATGTCTCCTTGTAGCCAGCCCAAAACCACAGTTGAATCAGTCCACCCGTATATTTGTACTGTCTGATTGTTAAGTGAGTCTATGGTCTTCTTCATTAGTCTTGATAATAACAGCGCAGAACTGAGCTCTAATCTTGGGAGGGTTATGTGTTTGTTTACCGGAGCCAGCTTAGTTTTTCCTGCTATTTGTTGAATTGTTGGCCGGCCATCTTCGTTAGTACTCTTGCAAAATATGATGCAGGCATACCCTTTCTCTGACGCATCACCAAATCCGTGTAAAGAAATCTGGTTTGGAACGTTTCCGATCCATCGGGGAATTGTTATAATGTTAAGTGCTTGTAACTCGTTCCTGAAAGCTCTCCAATCAGCTTGTATTTGTTGTGGGAGTGGTTCGTCCCAGGCGAGCGATTGTTTCCACAGTTGTTGAAACATGAGTTTCCCCTTCATTGTAACTGGAGATAACCAGCCCAACGGGTCGTATATTTTCGATAGGTCTGATAGCAACGACCGCTTTGTTATGACGTCATTCTCGTCACTGCTTAAGTCCGTAATGTTGAATGTAAATTGATCTGTGCATGGATTCCACAGTACTCCGAGTGTTTTGTTGTTATGTACGTTTTTAAAGTCTAGCATGTTTTGACTTATTTGATCTTGCGTTAACTCGTCAAGGAGGCTAGGATGGTTGCTAGCCCACTTCCTCAGGTTGAAACCGCCTGCTTGTAGTAGTTTTATCAGTTGTTTCTGAGATGTTTTGGCTTCATCGAGGTCATTGTTTCCACCCAAAAGGTCGTCTACATATAATTGGTTGTTTAAGATGTTTGCAGCAAGCGGATATTGATCTCCGTCATCTTTAATCAGCTGTTTGATAGTTCGCATAGCCAAGTAAGGTGCGGATTTAGTCCCGTATGTTACAGTACATAACTGAAATTCCTTAATTGGTTTTGCTAGACGTTTCTCCAATTGTAATAATTGCGCGACTGCCTGTGGCTTAGAAGTACCGATGTATTGTTCAAAGTTGTCTCGCATTGGAATTTTCACCTCGTAGCGCCCATTCTCCAGCCTTCGTGTGGTGGTTTCGTATAGTTTTTCGCAGTATTCGTCAGCTGGCGAAATGTTGTGTGATGGTTCTGTTATCTCCTCAATTTCCCAAAATTGAGCGATCTCGTCAATGTTATTCAGGACGGCGTGGCAGTTGAAAGTTTTCACATTGCCAAGTAGTACCCAGCCCAGTTTTGTTTGTTGCGCAATAGGGGTGTGGACAGAGCTTCTTAAAATGCCATCCATAATAATATCTGCGTAGACTCCAGCATCCAGTAATATGTCAACGGGTCTAGAGATGTTATAATCTGGATCCGCCAGATTTATGTTATTTATGTGTGACCATTGTTGTTTGTCGAAAGAGTAATTTGGCAAGTTGTTGATCATTGAGGCCATGACGAGAGCCTCAATTGTAAATGCATGGTCTCCATACAGAGACTCGCAGTAAAGTTGTACAGTCCCATGACTTTGTTTGGCTGACAGACCGATGCCGGAAACCGTGGCATCTTGTCTATGTCTCTTTAGTCCTAGCCGCTGTGCCGCTGATTCTGTTATTAGGTTTGTCTGGGATCCTTGATCCAAAAGACATCTTAAAACGATGAATGAGCCGTCTGCTGCTTTCACCTTCATCTGCACCGTAGCCAGAAGAACTTCATTGAAGCTGCCCGCCACGTGGTGAGTTGACATTCGTTGATTGTCCGAAGTTGAAGGTTCATTCGGTGTTGCAACTGCAGACGTCATAGGTGTTGAATTCTGTTGTTCGCGCACTAGATCATGCAGCGACGTGTGGTGCGACTTATTGCAAACCTTGCACCGTTTAATTGAATTACATTGTTTTCCATTGTGTGAAAACATGCAATTCTCGCAAATGTTTAGTTGCGATAGTGTTGACCTCTTTCCGTTCGGTGTCATATTCTGGAATGTTTTGCAATAAAGTAGAATATGATTTGTTTTGCATATTGGGCAATTGCGTTCTGTGGTTGTAGGAAATGATTTCGCAATAAAACGTTTGAACTTTCCGCTGGCCTCATTTTGCGATGTTGATGGTAAGTTTCTGGAATATCCAGGGTTGTTCTTAGCTGTTGGCTGGGGGGTTGTTGGTTTTTTCTTCGTCATAGGTTCCAATGCAATGAACTTGCCTTCTATAAAAAGTATGAATTCATCAAACTGGGGCAGCTCGCGAGGTGCTTTCCTTGTTTCCATATATGATTTGTAGGTATCCGAATCCAGTTTGTTGGTAAGAATGTGTACTAACAACGGACCCCAACTCGAAATGTCAAGTCCCAGGTTGCGAATGGCGTTCACGGCTTCCAGACTCGTGTCATGCAACCTTTTTAGTTCGAACGCAGTTTGTTGTTGTACGGCGGGTTGGTTTAAAAATGTTTGCATAAGTCTTGTAAAAAGCAACTGCTTATTGTTATATCGATGGTTGAGCATTTCCCAACACGTGTCGTAGTTTTCTGCCGAAACTGTTAAATGTTGAACTAGGCGCTCTGCTTCCCCTCTAAGCTTTCCCTTGAGGTGTTGCATTTTCTGAGCTTTCGTTATCATGTTGTTGTTATGGATTGCCTCGCAGTACAAATCCATGAATGTTGTCCATTGTGTGTAATTTCCGAAGAATGTTGGAATTTCGACCTTCGGAGTTGTTTGGTATTGATGTGCTGAAGAGTTTAGTTTTTTATGAAGTTGCCTCTTTGTGGCTTCGTAACTAGCTTCATGTTGAGCAAATTCCTGTTCATAATCCACGTCTGACCCTATAAAAATGTTGTCCAGCCTCCAATGGACCTCATCAATCGCCTTCCATCTTGACTGTAACATGTTTAACTTGTCTTCGATCTCCCACCTTTCCGAGATTTCGTCGATGTTTATATTCTTCACCATGCGTGTGAATGCTCTCATGTTAGTACTTTGCTGGCTGAAGAGCTCATCTGCCAATGACGGCATGCTCTTGTCAGCGGTAGCGGCGGCGGCAGCTACAACTACAGTTTCGGTGCTTTGTAACTGTTGAAGAAATGTTTCATACGTGACCTTGACTGTTTCATACATACTGAGATCTTCTGGTAGGACTCCGGCTTGTAGTAGTTTGTTGTGATTAGCACTAAACTCATCCCAAAGGGCCTTAAGGGTCGTCACCCGCGATGTTATGTAGTCAGTTGTTTTGCGACTAGCGGAGTCTTTCTTGAAGTTATTCCTCATCTTGTCAATTGCTTCCTTGATAATCCTTTGTCTCGCCAAAGTCTCCATTGTTTTTATTGTTTTGAATCACTCGTAATGTTGAAATCTGTTGAATACGTTGTTGTTGTACGGTTCAGACTCGTATGATTGTAATCTGACCACAATATGTGCGCCTTCTCAATTCGACTGGTGAGACCCTCTTCCGGGAGGCCAGCCAAACCGATTCGCTATTGCAGTTAAACACAAATCACACAGAATCGAATCCGGTTCGAAGGACCAAAAATGTAGGGTGTAATAGTTTACCACACCCTACATGTATTTATGTTGAATGTTGATTGTTTGTTAGTAGGACGGAATGTTAAGTAAAAGATGTGTCCGTCCAAGTTGAGTACGTTTATTGCACTAAAAAGTAATTATAATAAATGTCTTAGGTAAACTATAGTGACGCATGCATCGGTGCGTCGTCAGCGTAATATAAATGTAGAGCGTGCTCGTACAGACCTCGTGCAGGGTTCGTTCGGAATGCTACCAACACCTTATCGTTTAACCTGCCGCAAAGCAGCAGTGTTCGCGCTGTTGTGTTATGATGTGGGGATAAGATAACCGGTGAAATAACTACCATAAAGGCATTCCATCTTAGTCCTTAGGATTGACAACGCATTTGCGGTCTTAGGATTGCAGTCTTAAGATTGTATTGGGAATGAAAATGTTTATGAGCCACGGAACACAGGTGGCCTATGCACTTGTTTGCATTCTCCATGACAAAAAAACGTAACCTATGGTGGCCACCAATAGCGCAGGAAACCTTAAGCTACCGTTTTTAAGGCTGCAGAGAGAAGAACTTACTCACAATACGTACCGTATCGGGGGTAACTGCTTATTGTATTTGCCCTTTCATCCAGCCATATAAAATCGCTCGCTGAAAACAAAACGATTTGTCGATTGGCAAAGTATCCCTGTAATACCCAACATAAATAAATTCTGACTAATTGAAAATAAACACATTAGGGGATTATCTCGCACAAATTGACCTGGTTCTAAACTAAGCTCTAGACTTATTACAGTTTTGGTACTAGACAACAGACGTCTTTTTATTCAGGAACTCAGCATCAAAACGATTATAGCAAAAATATTGCGTTTACTCGTACCAGGAATATAACCGGGACGGATAACTTCGTATGCAATGTCACCACCAACTTAGCTAACCTTGGGCCCGAGCTAAGATACAAACACGACAGTTTTTCTTTTCTATCACGTGGTCAACTGTTATCGCATACATTTTGAGAGGTATAAAAGAAAAACGTTAGGCGCATTTGCGTCTTGTCGTCAATTTTTTTTTAGTGTACATACCAGCATTTCTTTCAAAGTAAATTTCAGCAACCTTCAAATTTCTTAAAATCTGTCAAAACTGAATATCGTTTTGCGGCTGTCGCATCCAGTTAAATACAACAGTATCTGTCGCAGTAAGTCACGTATACTGCGGGGAGGTGTATCCTCATTTTGGAGTCATTACACGAAATAGTATCACCGTATAAAGTCCCAAGGGAGGAGGGAGACTATGCAGGTTGTTTGTTTATTCCCTCCATATATATTTTGGTTAATTAAGTTTTTGTGTGGTTTGCGGATAAGTAGCTGGGAGGGAGCCGGTGATAATTATGTTATGGTGATAGTAATGGGAAAATTAGACTTTATAAGTGGAATTTATTAGCTGCGACTGTCTTTGTCTGCATTCAAAGGGGAGGTTAGTAAGTGACATTAATTGCTGTGAACGTTTTGTTACACGTGTTAAGTGATATATTAAATTAATCAACAGTTAATTGAAATTGAATGACTGTCCCTATTATTAGATGTTAACTGTTCTTTAAGTTATTTTTAAAATGTTAAGTAAGTATAATTATTTATCTAACAAGAAGTAAAATAAAAATAAATAAATATCACAAGACAATGTCACACAAATTGACCTAGTCCCAAACTAAGCTGTAGGCTTGTACTGTGGGTACTAGACAACCGTAAACTTACTTATATTTATAGAGAAATTTATACTTAAATACATAGAATACGTCCAAGACTCAGTAATAAATACTCCTGCTCATCACACAAATACATCACTGCCCTTACCGGGATTTGAACCCAGGCCCCTAGCTTCGAGGGCGGGGTCACAACCAACTAGGCTAGCGTGTCGTCAAGGTAAAAAACTAATAACGTTACTTAAATATTGTAAGAAATATTAAAATTGTATTTTTATGAGCTCTAGACAAGAGTATCCGACATGCTTGAGTATGAAAAAATAATCACTCCCTTTTCAACGCTATTCGGTTATGGGTTAATTAGCTTTATTTCAAATCTGAAAGATATTTCGTTTACGAGCTAGAGAGTTATGACATACGATTGGAAAGACTAACAGCAGAGTTTCATAATCGGGACTTCAGTTTTTCCTTTGAAAACAGAACCTTAAAAAAATATGTTTATTTTGTAACAAGTACCGAAACAAACATTTAAGAAATAACTGGGTGGGTGATCCCAACCATTTATATTTCATTTTAATAATCGCTAAAATCTCAAATCCCCTGCTAATGATTTCTCCTGTATACTTCCGAAGTGTAATTGGCAAAAATTCCTTCACCTACTGGCTGAGGAAATTACGGGGTTTCCTGTATCAGATTGAACATCAAAGCAGCCTTAATTAAGCCTTAAGAGGACCGTGAATAGCTCAGAGTAACACTGAAATATTTACTTGGAACGTTTTAATTGAGTGAAACAAAATTTCTTATGGTCTCTTTGATGTAATATCGGCCAAACAACCGGTTCAAATTTATTAATTGCTCTGGATATAAACAGTGTTTCTTTGAGGTATCAGGCTTAAGTTGCAACCTTAAATCACTCGTTATTAGTGTTTCGTGGCATTCGTGGCATAGTTGTTTTGTTTGTCGCTAGATTATCCCTCTCCACCTCGTTTGTAAAGAAGAAGCCGCAATGAGCGAAAAGCAACATGTACTAGCCGAAAACTTTTACCAAGATAACTTTGTCACCCGCCAAGATAATGCTATTATCGTCAATCGCATAACTACGTTTTGTATGAATAATACCATAAATATGTACCTACCAACATAATTAAAATACCCTTTAATTCTAATTTCACGTTACAAAAGCGAAAAAGAGGGATTATTGTTATTATTGTTCGGATTTAAAAAGTGGTTAAATGTTTTTGGAGCCTTTATCCTTGTGTTTCCGTCGTCACCCAGAACGAGTCAATAATTATCGATACACTGTAATTGAAGGTATTGGCTGATTGTAGAACTTTAATTTATTTAATTTTTATTACACAGAAACAAGTACAAATGGCGGACCTAATACCTAATGGCATTCTCTACCAGTCGACCAATTAGCCAATAAGAAATGCACAAAAAAATAAGACAGAAAAAACTAAAAACTCAACATAATTATTAAATAAATATATACGTCATATAATCGTACAATATATTACACCAACTTGCAAACTGCATACTTAATCAAGTTAAGTAATTAAATATTTATCAACAAAACCCCTTTTCCTCCTTGGAATCGATACTAAATAAATACATAATCATTAATTGCATTCTTAACAATTGAATATGTCTAATATCAAATTCGAAACAAAGTGAATCGAGTTTCGCCAAATTGGATCGTTGCCGATTTAGGAAACCCGCAGAAGTTTCCTCGGAGAAAATTCTTCGAGTCAGTTTTATGAGATCATACTTTCGTACAAATCACTGCAAAGGCTGAATATTGAAGTTGCTATCAAAGGCGGCCATTCAAGCGCAAAATCCCCTCGAACTAAGTTCCCAGTTGCCACTCATAACTAGAAGATATGCATATAAGATTTGAATCTGTCTGTATCTAACAGCCCGAGGCATTCGGAATTTTATTAAAACTTTGCCCCTTTGAGATAACTTCTGTTTGATAGAAACCAGAAACGGGGCGGGCGGCCACCCCCTCCCCCCTACAATTAAAGCCGCCATTTACGAAATTTTATTTCATTTGCGAACGCGAACTCCCGTCATTTGATTATTAATAAAATGAGTTTATTTTGTTGCCATTTGCATAATTATCTCATTTTCACTTTCGCCGACTGGATTCGATGAAAGTCCACGCTGGAATCTCTTAAAAAGAAATTAAACTTAAATTTTTCGATGGTATTTTTGTTTTCCTTGGTATTTGTTATAGGAGCATTTGCCGGATTAAATTACCTATCCAGTTACTCGGTTGCTTATTATAATTTACGGAATTACCATATTTATAACTTTGCATCGAAAAACAGGATGGATTACATTTCTCAGACGTTTTCATCCTTTGGTATTACTAAGACAATATAATTATACTTTTCTATCATGTATTCGTAAAAATATTCTAGAAACAATTTTGGAAGCTAAGTATAAATTTGCTTTACAGTAAAGTAATTTTTTGCTCATCTTATGTTAACATGAAAAAAAATTGCCATCTTAAAGATAGCTTAAACTAAAAAAAAAATAACTTAATAACTAAACTAAAGTTCGTAATTCTAAAGGTTAACTTAGCTTCTGTCCATGACTTCATCCGCGTAGAATTAGTTGTTTGGCCATCCCATTTTGTGGAGGACTTCAATTATTGTCACTCCCTCGGGAATTTTGTTTTTTCCGGGATAAAATGGCCTACGTGTTAATCTAGGGTGTATAAGCTATCTTGTTTCCAAATATTATCCAAATCCGTTTAGCCAAACGAACGAATAAAAAACAAACACAGAAACAAACACTCGACAAACTTTTGCATTTATAATATTATAAACCATGTTCCACTTCACATACACCGGTCCTCCGTTTAAAAAACCGACGGTAAAAAAAGGCATTTTAATTTCCCTGGTTAATACCAAGGTATAACTCGCGGCAAACTCTTAAGTCGGCAGAATGTCGTATGCTATACATAATCATGTCAAATAACTTACGAATAACTATCTCCTTACCAATTCGAATTATTCGTCCATTATTACTGCTTCTGGATTCTGAAGCCCCTAATCCTAGTATTAAGGCTCTATTATGTTCATATTTGGAGCAATGCGGCCAGACACTGCTTTGTTAGAAATCCTTATATGGTGCCACTTGGTTGGTCGTTCCACAATATCGCAATGCGTACAAAACTTGGGCCGTATGGAAATAAGTAGACGGAACATTAATTTCAACGAATGCGTTTTCTTCCATCATTTAAATTCGCTTCAAAACGAGAAAATTATAGAGAACTTCATTTAAGTAACTTTTTTGAATTCCAGGTACACACAAAAATTTATGGTTTTGAACTTTTTTTATGTAATGTACCTATAGAAACAAAAGAGATAAATTGTCCCTTTAAGGGAGAAATAATCAATGACAACGAATAACCAAATAAGTACAACACTAAAAAAAGTAATTTAACCAAAACTGAAACTGCTATAAATATCAATCAATATAGGAAATTTATTCGAGATTCTGCTAATTGGCTTAGCAGGGTTGAATAGCGCTTTAAAGCTCTTTACTTCTTTGTAAAATCTATATTGCCTTTGATATTTAATTTTTTATCGTATCATCAATATACACTTTTATTTACTTCACAGCTATAGTGGCCGGGTTAAATGCAAAACCATAACATTTCAAAACCAATATTATGCCACCGAGTAAAATAAACGCCCCGGTTTTGTGCTTTGCATGTGTCATCATAAAACGCGTTATGGTTCTGCCTCCTTTTTTAATTAACACGTTAAACAAAAATGTTATTATTATTTAATTTTCAACGACGAGTGCATACTCTTAAAGCAATAACAAGTCCATGACATTGCACGTCTAAAATGTGTAATAAAATCCATGAATATTACGTTTTACGTATATAATAAGAACCTTCATACTCTTTTTGCTGCCAATAAATAACTCAAATCAGTTAAGAGGGTACTAAATATTCAGCTTTTCCCCACTTACCTCCGTTTGCATACACAGCACGCACTATATTTTCGTAATATTCCCCTTAATATGAATATTTGTCTGACTCAACGGAACTGGTATTGCGACTAAACTTTCCCTATTAAATTTATGTACCACATGCACTTGGGATTTTTTTCATTATGATGATGCGAAACAGTTGCAATTATAGAATAATGAGGCCCTAGTCAAAATGCGTTCGTTAAGTAGCGTTTCTATTCGTTTGGTTTTTAAACCGATCACGTCACTGGTAGATCACGTGACTTTTCGCATGCCGTGCGTGATCTACCAGTGACGCAATTAAAAATAAGACGAACAGAAACGGTAGTTAGCAAACGCAGCTTATCTAGGGCCTCTGGTTAGAAATGGAAGGTACGTAACGTTCTTAAGTTCGATAATGGTAATTTTAGAGGTCTTTATTATACTTCACTTCCTTATAAAAAATCGTACAAAGGTAGGTCAAACCAGAAACCCGACGATAATGCTAAATTAAGTAGGTACAAAAAAAAACTAACATTTTTTCTCTAGTCTGTATGAGTGTCTCACTGCTGGGCAAAGGATTTCCCCTTGATCTCCACGAGTTCATATTTGCTGCCTCTTCCGGCCAGTAGCTGATGAAAGTGTTAAAAGGACAGATCGCATCCTGAACACCACATTGCGCTGACATAGATAAAAAATCACCAAGCTCAAGTGGGATTGGGCTGGTACCCGAACTGGTGGGCTAACATGTCTACCAAATGGGTGCCACTAAATGGGTGACGTAAACCGGGCAGGCCGGGACGAAGAAGGTAGGACGAGTTGGACGTATTCCTCAACATTACATACATACATAACATCACGCCTTCATTCCCAGAGTGGGGTAGGTAGAGCTACATAAATACCAACAACCCGAAAATTTTGTAATCACATTTTGCACAAACGGCTAGGATGATAACCAGTGTATTAGGGACAGGTTGTAAGTCCATCGCCTAATAGTCCTACAAGCCTTTATTCTCTTAGTTGCCTCTTACTACATCCACGGGAAGACATGGAGTGGCACTATTCTTACCCGGCAACCACACGACAACATTACATATCATTATGTTCAAACAATATTTTGAATTTCACGTAAAATTTTCTAAATGTTACAAACTACTTATTTATTGATAGCTTGGACTTCGGCCATGTAGACATAGTCAATCGCTAGGAACTGTACAATTTTTACAAGGGTAAATTTACCCAATTCCACATTGATCGGTTAAGGCGCCGAGATAAAACTAAACAAGCAAACACTGACATTTAAAATATTTGAAAGGATAAGGAAGTAATTGATCGATAAAGATGTCATATGGTGGTGGTAGGATCCAGTGTAAGGTCCGATCGGATCGCTACCACCATCTTATCCATTAACCTTACCGCCAAGCAGCAGTGTTCACATTGTTGTGATTCATTAAGGGAATAAGACCGGTGTAATTAGCAGTCTTGAGATATAGTCTTAAGAATTCAAAGGTCTAATGGGTCTCAGGTTCGACTTACCATCAGGTGGCTTGAGTGCTCGTGTGCCTTCACAATGCTATTAAAAAAAATGACATCATAAATTTCACTGAAGACCATGCGACGTGATTAAGGTGCACTCGTAAACGCATTCAATCCAAAGCAACCTTCGGAAAACTCCCCCGTCAACTTGTAATGAGTTAAGTTTCTATGTACAAGTTCTAACGTACGAGCGTCATAGTCCGCGCAAACACCACCGTAAACTGGGATGCCTTCCCCTTGCAATAAATGGGACTAATTAATCTAGAGTGGCGTCTGTCATGCTAAAGAATAGTCAAGGAACCCCGAGGCCACGCTAGCGGCAGTCACTGACGTCAAGTAATTGCTTTTGTTAAATCAACAGTCCAACTTAGAAACATTACGAAATGAACCGAGCTAATTAGTCATTTGTCACTATCCGAACTTTTAATATTTACAGCCTAATTAGTCGAACCAAAGCAATTCTGTTATTTCGAAAACAGAAGACGGATATTTGAAGCTATAGCGCTGATGTAACGTTTTTTGGAATTTGTAATAAAACAATAGACAGTTGCAACATAATTTTAAAATTACAACACTTTAAGTTACGTTACGTAATCAGAACAAAACGGTACCTCGTAAGGAAGCGGTGAGCGGCGATTTGAGATGCAAATTACCGGGCATCGACACAAGTAACTGACTGATGACTTGGCCCGCGCAAATGCCTATAATGACCAATATTTCACTTTTATGTCGCTGGAAGGCTGCTCTCAAAAACCTAATTATCCCCGAGAAAAGTTACCAGCGGAGCTCGTCTGTAATCACACCGCTATAAACTTAACTCGAATTACTGTTTTTAACAAATATTCCCGAATAATCGATACTTTGAAAGGCAGCTTCGATTATAGATATTAGACGCTTCAAATCATCGGTTAACAATAGAATGAAAGGCGCGGGTTAACTGAAATGAATTTTTGGTTTAACAGCTTTCCTATTGTATTGACACCTACCCGATTATTGGAATTCCTGAATGTTACGTCATTTGAAATAGCGTTGGAATAAAATGCGCGCCGGGCTGCAACCTGCAAGTATAAAAACAGTTTATAGCCTAAAGCTGGCTGATAGAGACAATAAATTGTACAATAACGCGTGCATAACTCAAAAGCTACCCGTAAATTTTGAGTTTCCACAATATCTCACGGGCGCAGACCGTGCGCTGTAGATTAATACTTATTCAATATCTTCGAAAGAAATGTGGAATATGTCAGTCGCGCGCACGACTGCAGTATCTGCTCACGGCTCAGGCGCGAGCTGCCGACGATTTATGGCCTAAATTGCATTAAGTGTAAGTAGATACGCTTATTGGAAAATATAAGTGATACAAAAATGATAATATTTGTATGGATTGGCTGACTAATAACTCTTGTTCTTACTGATTAATTTCTTTATTGTATTACTGACGGTAACTCATCACTTCATCGAATTTTACTTCATCAAATGTATAATTTCATCGAACGCTATTTTCTGCTGACACCATAACATTTTTAGTGTATATTAATCATTAATTACGTAGGTAAGGTTAGGTTAGGTGTTTAAGGTAAACATTTTAGTTTCATCAGAAAATAGCGTTCGATGAAATGAAGTTCGGTGAAATGATACATTCAACAAATGATAGACGCCTATTACTGACACACCGTTTTTTTTTTGCTTTTGGGTTAATGTGTGGAGGGTTTTGACCGGTTAGCCTGGTTTATAGTTACCCTGCCTACGAAGGAAGTCTCAGCTTCGATGACTGATAAAGGCAAATATTTGTGTACTAAGTGCGAGTATTTAAATTCGCGGCCTTGAGTATTGTATATCTGTTTATGTTTTTATTTCTCTAGATCAGTATATTAACTCTGGTCAACCAATTTGATTCATAGGCCACTATGAAACTGTGTCAAAGTGGCATTACAATGAATTCTTAAGAAGTCTCTCATGACTTAAATCATTGCGTCACTTTGACATAGCTGGTGGCATAGTGGCATATGGATCAAATTGGTTGACAGTAGATGGTTAGGGCTAGTTTGGGACTAGGTCAATTTGCATGAAATTGCCCGTTTATATCAGGGAAATGTAAATTGATGTACCAAATTAGACAGAAAGTGGGAATAAAAAACCCGCCCAGAGATTTTAGTCGGTTTAAAATAAACATTTCAACAGTTAAAAGTGTGCTCAAGTAAAATATTTTTAACGTCAAAGTTAAAATTGACGCCATCTAAAATTAAATTCCGCTGGTATTAAAAGGTTGTTACAGGCTGTCAATTAAAAGCTGCCAGTATTTTTATCGGCAGGGTCGATTACAGCTATAAAAGTGAACTACCTGCTAATGTTTTCGTATCTAAAAATACTGTGGAATGTACTGAATCTCTTAAAACTAATTAAGAGTAAAAAAGCACTGAAAACATTTTAATTAATTAATTTTAATTTATTATTAGTAATTTAATGATTTTAACTTCTTTTCTAGATAACATTTAAATTATCTTCGTTGTAATGTTTCGGAATACTTGCAAAACAACTATAGCCTCCTAAGGCCCAAGGTCCTACCCATAGTACTTACTAACTTTGTCAGCTCCTTCGACAGTTGTGTAGTCATAGTGTACCACGGTCCTACCAGAAGAACTTACTAGAAATCCTACTGGTAAGACCGTGGTACACTATGATTACACAAGCACAATAACTTAAAATAAAAGATTTTTAAGTACTTGGGTCTGAATGAGTATAAAACAATAGTACTACTGGTAGGACTACGGGCCGTAGTGACTACATGCTAAATTTTTCGTTGGGCTTTAGGAGGATAGACTACTACAAGTAGGATGTACTAGGCAGGTAGTACCTACATTCACATATTTCAAAACATTTTTTTCCGTAATAAAACCGTTTCCTGCGTTCACTTTTTTATATATTATTATGAAAGCGATAGAATACTCAACTCCAGGTTTTAGTTATTTACCATCGATTTCATACGAGTTAATTTGATTCAATTGATCAACTTTGGCGTCGTAGCTTTCCCCTTCGACGACCACCAAGTGAAAAATAATAACGTTCTCAATGTATTTTTGACAAAAAAAAAATCATAACTAAAAGAAACTATCAATCGAAACCATATTTATGATGTCCATTGTGGTTTTGTGATCCAATGCAGCAATAATTTATCCGTCAAATTATGCAAAATAATTCTGCATTTATAAAATACATTCCCGTGATCCGTTTAATCAATTAATATCATCTTTGCCCTCGAACACAATACTGGGGTAATGTTTCCATTGTTGCTATTTTTCATTTAACGAAAATAAATTATTTATAGCTCCTCCATTATTCTGCTCGCATAAATTTCAATACGGGCAACACTGTTTAATATATTTGTGAACGGAATCTGTGTTCCCACAATCAAAAGCGCAGGCTTTCACAGCTTCGACGCAGAACTTGCCAATATACTGAAACATCTCTTCATATTTTTACTGCACTTAAAACCTCAATCAATCTTCAACCCTAAAATCTCAAGCTCTAGACTTAGAATTCTCATCCATGTTTCAAATTTTGAGTTGATTGTTGTAAAGCTAATAAAGGTGTGTACGGCAAACAAAGTGCTATCCGATCCACGATTTTTTAAACGGGTTCTCAATAAAAAGTTACGGGAATCAAGTGACCTGCCAACACTCCATATTTTAGTAGCCCATTATTATCGGAGATTGAAGTGAAGTGTCTGTTGGCCAAGCGCATATCTCGGCCATTTTGTAATGGTTATTGAAATAAAGAGGGTGAAATACAGTTTGAAGTGATGATGGTGGTTTAAAAAATGCGGATTGATTATTTATGGAAGGATCGATTTGTTATAAGTTATTAAAAAGTGTATAAGCTGTTGTTACAAAGTGAAAAAAATGATTTTATAAACATTTCAAATGATTCATTTTTTGATAATTGACATATACACACAAAATCAGATCACATTATTATCAAATTAAAATTTTGTTCTTAACAATCGCATTTTGACTTATATTTTAATAATAATAATCCAAATTAGATTATAAAATTATTGCGTCAAGTCTATTTTACGGCTTATACCGATAATAACCGGGACACAATTTTTAACTTTTTAATATTTGTTTAAAAACCAACAGTCTCAACTTATTTATTAGTTGCAACGGAATGTATATAGCTAAAGCAGGACTTCCAATTTTCCTAAACAAATATCGTTCGCGTGGCTCTCGAACCAATTAGACTTAGTTTAAAGTGCAATTGAAAAACAAACAAGGTCTCACAATATTGAACGAAAAATTGCAATAAAGGGCGGTACGAGTGGTAGCGGTGTCTAAAGTTTTAGACATTTACTTATTATTTTATCGGATATGTTTTTATTATACTCAGACACTCTTAGAGTACTCGTATTTTATTATTTATCATAACACTTCCCATATAAATTTAGCGTATAACGGTAGTTAAAGTCTACTCTATTAAAAGCTCTATTATTGACTTGCAATGTATGTGGGTATGTAAGTATGTGGATTGATTGAGCTGAAATTTGGTCTACATACGTTACTTCGATGACAATACGATGGCACCGTTGAGCTGGTTTGATGATGGAGTTGGAAGGTGGTGACAGGATCTCCGTTATACTTTCTTAAAGTAAACTCACCGAGTTTAGGACCCTAATGAGTCCTAAACTCGGTGAGTAAAGTCATTTACTGCTTATCAACATCAAGGTAATCATTGGTCTTGATATGCAGTCAATGACTTTGCAAAAAAAAGAACAATTGGCAACAAAAGCTTGTTCCAAAAAATATTTTTTGACAAGAACTTACTACAACTTTTGTTTTTGTCATCATTATACTCTTCTATGCCTCTTCTATGTCGTCCTTGTTGTTTTAAGTCTAAAGAGTGGTCTAATATTATAGTGATGAAGCCCGCATTTTATTATTTAAAAGTTACTATTTAACCGCTTTATTAAAGCAGCAATATACTAGGGTATAATATAAAACAAAGCATTAGCCTTGACTCCATGTTGCCAATTTATAAACATTTTACTTGTAGGCTTATAAAGCTCAAAATTTGTAGCTGTTCTTCGTAGAAAAAGTTTTGGAACAAGGCAGATTATATTCGGAACTGACGAGATTTCTGAATAACATTCTAGAGTGCAGTCGAAATAAAGAGAGGGGAGGAAGCCAACCCTTATCTAACCTGAGAAACTCTGACCAATTTAAGCCGAAGATCAATGCTGAGTTGTTTTAGGAGATTACCCTGTCAACACTACAGACTCAAAGAAGACCACGCGTGGGGGAAGGTCAAACATTTGGCTGCCTACATTTCTCCTGCCATCATCCTCATTAAAGTATGTTTTTTTTACAAATAAAACTCTTTTGGAAAATTATTTCTACTAAAAAATACTTATACTATGTACATATTTAGTTTAAAATTACATTTCAAATTATTAAACATGACTAACCAATTAAATTTTCATAAAAAAAGAACTTTCTTAATAGCCCGCCTCAACTCGGCCGCACCTTAAGGCCTGCTGTTCACGAGCACGAACCCGTCTGACATACAGCACCAATTAAAGTTGACACTGCCGCCTCGCTGCTTTTCGCACCTCGGCACTGCAACAGCGCATCGACTCACGTATTTTTTGCCATAGTTAAAAAAACACAGACTTGCACGAGGAAGTTTACGTACCAATTACGGTGTCGCAATCGAAATGTGTTCGGCTATTGTTTTTTACGTTGCACGAAACTCTGAAATAACCTCTCAAATTACAGTTTTTGTGGGTTTAGTTTTGTCTAAGAATAAAACAATCATTAATTAATTTAAGTGATTGGTCTTATGCTTTGGACGTGTCGTGTTCGTTTTACGATTTGTTTTAGATCTGATTATTATTATAAGGAAAGAAAAAAAAACATTTATTCGCAACAACCACACATCGACGAAAATTAACCGTACATTTACATACGTTAATTTTTGTGATGAAATGGAAAAAGTTCAATTTTCTTAATTTTGTCTTTAACGATGTACACTTTTTTTGGAAAACACCCATTTGTCTTGAAATTAGGTCCCTAAACGTTTGTCTCACCTGGTGGTTCCAATGGAAGATCAGCGCTGATAAATGCCAGCATAATGCTGAGTTGGAACCATTTCGTCACTACATTTTTCTGGAGCGGATTTGTCTGTTATTTGTTAATGTTTGTCACGTTTTTATTATTTAAGACTTGAGAAACTAATCAAGACATAATAGGATAGAATAATATTTAGTGGTGGTAGGACCCTGTGCAGGGTCCTTCCGGATCGCTACCACCGTCTTATCCATTAACCACCCGCCAAGCAGCGGTGTTCGCATTGTGTTCCGGCGTGGAGATAAGACAACCGGTGAAATTACTAGCATGGAGGCATTCCATCTTAGTCCTCGGGGTTGGCAACGCATTTGAGGTCTTAGGATTGTAGTCTTGAGAATTCAAATGTCTATGGGTCTCAGATTCCACTCACCATCAGGTGGGCTGAGTGCTCGCGTGCCTTCTCATTAACATAAAAACTTAAAAAAAAAAAAAAAAATTGAAACATCCAACTTCTTTTAATCTGCTACATTGTACCGACCAAATATATTTTTATACTACCCAACTTCAACGAAACCTCTCATCGTGCCATAAACTGGATGATTCAAGCGCAGTCAAAGTAACAATGTTGCAAAAGGTAAATAAACGTTATATTAAAACATCGCGCGAGTATTGGCAGTTAACGAAACAATCGACTCTACGAAGCCATTTGCGTCAAAGTGGAAGCCCGTACGACCTGCCACGGCAAAGGCAATTCCAGTCAAAGGTGTAGCATTCAACCTTTATATGCAATTTCATACACTATCAAACGAATTGCACTTTTATATGTATTATGTGATATGAAGCCAAGATCTGCATGGCATGCTTAACGCTGGTTCGATTTCATCGATACATTTGCAATTACAAATTTCATTCATTGCCATATGGTACAAATTGACACCATGTTTTTTTTATTTAAAGGTATAAAAGACAGAATTCTAAAATCACTAGGCTTTTAATACTTGGTTTTTTGAATGCCAGTTACTGAGGGTTTTATCCTACACATTCATATGTCTTTCTTGCACCGACGTTTGCTATTTTATAAGATTTTTATTAACTTGATGACTGATATTTATTACATCAAATATTGCAAGGAGAACTACCACTTCCCGGTGACCGATGTATACCTATGGAACTTTGTTGACCATTATACAATAATATGGCATCATCGAGCTGGTCTGTTTATGGAGTCGGATGGTGGTGACAGGATCTCCACTTAAAGTAGATCCACTGTGTTTGGACTCATTAGGCTGGTCTAGATAAGCAGTATAACTTTACAAAAAAGAACAGATGGCAGCAAAAGCATATTCCAAAAGAAAAAAATCTGTCACATACTTTTTCTATTGGGGGTTACCGGTAGACGTGTAAAAATTTTCATTGGAATTAGGTCAACTATTCATAATTTAATATATTACATATCTAGCGCACCGAAATAAATAAATAGTCATCAGGGGATTGTGCATCAGAGAAACAGTTTTAGCTGACATGATGGACATGAAGATAACGATGACGATAAAGAAAATATGGATATTTGCTTACATTAATGCTGTAAATTAACTATGATGAGAGAAAGAGACAGAGCTTTAACACTGCTATAGTTCTATCCTTTACACTCATCCTAAACTGATTTGCTTAGGCATGTCACGGTAACCCCCAGGAGTTATTTAATTTTCCACGTTAAAAGTACTAAATTTCATCGATATAGATTTAGTGGCTAGCCGCGAAAGCGTGAAAAACAAACTGATAGACATCAGAGCGAATTCTAAATCACCAATAAACCGAATTAAATGAAAAACTAAACTCAACAATATATACACAAAACAAGACTGTCATCATTGATGTCTTAAAATACAAAAGAGCATTTTTCATTAACTTGTAACACTGAACAGCATTGAATTTAAAGAGCTAAACTGGAGCAGGCAGTGGGTTATTGCATCCATTTTTGCAGTGCGGATGCATGCAATATTTCTTT
Organism: Acleris holmiana; assembly: GCA_949316455.1. NCBI lineage: Eukaryota > Metazoa > Arthropoda > Insecta > Lepidoptera > Tortricidae > Acleris > Acleris holmiana. Next base: position 6,531,227 of record OX438774.1, on the reverse strand, counting down.
GTACATTCGTGATCACTGAGAGAACTGACACCCTAGAGCTATGTAACAGTTATATGGAATCAGTTCGAAGTACGAGTGGATGAAGTAATTTTGTGTTGAAGGTATTTGAGGTTCAACTTGAACACTGACTAAATATATATGATGGAATGGAATCAACAATTTAACGACTGTGCCTCAAAATCTTCCACTTAATCTTCCTTGATTGTTACATCTTTCTTTGTTTTTTATCAAACTAATAAAATTGACGTTCCACGAGTTGTTATTTTGGTAAAAAAATACAGCCAGTTGAAACATTACCCGTCATATTCAGCAATTGGGTAAGAAGAGTCCAAATGTAACTAGCAAGCTATGATTGACAAAACATTGGTCTAGTTGGGAGTAACCCTGCCTCCGTAGCCAGCGGTCCCGGGTTCAAATCCCGGTAAGGGCCGATATTTGTGTGATGAGCACGAGTATTTGTTCCTGAGTCTTAGATGTTTTTTATGTACTTAAGTATTTATTTCTCTATCTAAGTATGTTTATCGTTGTCTACTACCCATAGTGCAAGCCTAGAGCTTAGTTCGAGACTAGGTCAATTTGGTTGACATTGTCTCGTGATATTTATTTATTTTATGTTGATAACCTTGTCGCCATTTTTTCTTTCAAGAAATAGTACAAAATCCAAGTTCCTATAAAACGCTTTAAATTAAGTTTTTTTTCTTGCAAAAATATGCTCGTTTTTGTAAGAAATAAGAAAGGATTCGTAAATATGACGTCTCGGCATGCGATGTACGTGGCAAGATGAATGGCGTCTGGCTTTGAAGAAGCATGCAAAGTGCTAAGGAATAGAAACGGTCAACAAGTCGGGAACTGTTTGGAAAGTATAAATACTGGTGCTTGACACGCGAAGTCATGCCTGGTTTATATGGACTTAGTAGCTGGTGTTGCTTTAATTTAGTTACTAAATTAGAATTATAGTTAAATTCTTGGGTATAAGCCTTTGTTAAACCTGGCCTTGTGGCTTTTGACGATAAAGCTATGAATATTTTTTTATACCAACCTAATGAGTCCAAACACGGTGGGTCTACTTTAAGTATAGCGAAGATCTTGTCACCACCTTCAACTCCATCATCAGGCCAGCTCGATGATGCCATATTATTGTATTATCATCAAAGTTACGCAGATATACTAAATGTCAGCTTAATCGGTCACAGGGAAGTGGTTCAAATCTTCCTTGCAAGATTTGATCCGAACATACATACAAGCATTGCAAGTAAGCAGTAACAGGTAATAAGGCGCTTTGGAATGCGTTACATTTCAGTGAGTAGACAACACACTTTCATAAACTATTCTTTGTCAACAAATGCATGTTCATCGACCCGCAGAACGTCAAACGTTCATCATTCAAAACCTATAAACAAAAACATCGCAATCTGGTATCGATGTTAGGAGCGTATTTAGAAGCTTCAGGCTGCAAACAATAAGTGGCGATTTGCTCTGAGATACAGTGCGCGCCGTTGGCAAAGCTAGAAGATGGTGACGACGAATCTGGCAGTATATAGGCATTTCCCATTGTACGCCACTATTTTCATCCAGTGCTGGTCAGCCAACTTGTGAAGATCATCGCTCCACCCATCCTCGCTCCATCTGCGTTTGCCGATCTACGGTCTCCATTCAAGAACACAGGACATTTAATGGTTATCAGTTCTGTGCCTCATTATGATCAACCCCTTGCAACTTAATCTCTCTACAGCATTTTTTTTCGAATACACTTACTGGTCTACTGGACTCACTAACAACCTATTGCAATTTATATCAAATATGTAGGTCCACCCATATGAACCAGCGTAACATAGACGGAACTCTGTATGTTGCTTGTGGGGCCTGGGGCCAAGTTAGGCTGGAACATGACATATTTCAATTACTACAATAATACCACCTTAAAAGTAAGTGCGACGGGAAGTGAATACATAAGTATCACATTTAACAAAAGACATTATAATCATATTCATAACTTTATTTGTTCAACACAGGTGGGTACATAATATATACAGGGCCTCTATTCAGGTGCGTTAAAACGATATCGTGTTTGACACGTTTAAGAATCGTTCATGTCACAGTCGCCGTTATTGTAAATGACATAAGAGTTATCAAAACGTTGACAATAGGTACGGAAACAGGTTAAAAATGATATCGTTAGTACCTTGTAGAATTCCAGCCTTGGTCTTATTCTACGGTTGTTTCACTGCGCTGTGTCGCAAAGAAATAAATTGTAGACAGTCACTGGAGTACTACATGCATTGACAGTTCACATTGTTTCAATAAATATCATATTATAAAAAACATTTCAGAAATATCATGTCATAAATATAATATTTAAAAAAAATCTGAAACATCATGTCATAAAGTAAAATATTTAAATAAAAACATTTCATTCAGATAAAAAACGATTTTCGTTTAAAATCCCATTTGGTTATGAAAGCAAAGTGCTGTTATCATTTTCGTTTCGCAAATATTTTTCAATATACTTTTAAACCTATTTATTCACGGGGAACGTTGTTTAAGTTAAATCTGAATTGACAAAAATAATTAAAGATTCAAGCAATACAACAGTAATACGTGCCCAATATATTCAGTAGGCTGAGTAATCTAGAGCTATTTTAATTTCTACACTAGGTATTTATTTAGTATGTATGCATCAAAAGTTCGCATAGTAAGCTAAATACGCATTAAATTTGTTGTATTATTCGCAACTGCTCTTGAACTTGATTCTGTAGTTATATTCAAATTTTCAACCTCTGAGGCGATATTCGTTTACAGGATCGACATGTAACGACTGAATCACTTTAGTGATGGTAGGACCCTGTACAGGGTCTGTCCAGTTCGCAACCACCATCTTCTCCATTATCCACCCGCCAAGCAACAGTGTTCGCATTGTTGTGTTCCAGTGTGGGGATAAGACAACCGGTGAAATTACTAGCATAGAGGCATTCCATCGTAGTCCTCAGGGTTGGCAAAGCATTTCAGGTCTTAGGATTGTAGTCATGAGAATTCAAATGTCTATGGGTCTCAGATTCCACTTACCATCAGGTGGCCTGAGTGCTCGTGTGCCTTATTAACATAAAATAAGTAACTGCGACGAACAACACAAAAACAAACTAAACTGGAGAACCGTGGTTATCCCTGGCTGTACGCATATCCGCATCCATTTGATGACTCCGTTTACAATGTCATAAGGACTAAACATTTTATTACAAGCAATTCAGTCCCAAGCATTGTTATCATTAATATAGTCATTAATACTATAATATGCTTTAGAAATTAGTTTACGCTTAACGTAACTCTTAAATTTATTTACTGATAGTTCAGTAACATTACTTGGGAGCTTATTATAGTACCTAATACAATTACCCATAAAAGAGTTTTTTTATTTTATGGAGCCGCGTGAAGGGCACTGCGAGCTTATGTTTATTTCTGGTATTAATATTGTTTGGTAAATTTACTGCTAACCCTTTGAACCAATAGAGATAGCTTTGAACCCCGCAGAAAGACTTAGGGAACTTTTTACCGAAAATTCGCTTTGTAGTAGCGGCTTCGAAACCCTTACACTGAGCATGGCCCGACATGCTCTTGGCCGGTTTTTTTTCCAATTGAAATGCAAGATTTTTATGTCGTTTTTATGTTCGATAGGTAAAGTTAGGTATTATTTTAAATCTATTAGAGCGTCCCAAAACCTTCTCCTGTCAGTTCTTTTCTCTTCCTCTAAATTTTACACAAATTCTTTTACCATCAAGGCGATAAGGTTATGGAATGCTTTGCCTGTGGAGGTACGACGTGCTAAGTCTGTTGCCATTTTTAAAAGCAAGCTAAAGGATCATTTTCTGTCACTTCCGTAGTTTTTCTATTATCTCCCTTACTTTTTTTCTTTGTTATATCTCATGCTTCGTCTGTTGTCATTGTTTGGCTGTTTTTGGAGGATGTATGTATGTATATATTATATAGATGTATAATTATATGTATTTAGTATGTATTTATTCAATTATTTACTTTATGTATTTATATTTAGTATATTTATAAATAGTTCTAATTTCAAAATTGAAATAATTTAATTGTTTCTTGTAGTTATTTAGTTTGAGTTCTAAACGAATTAGTTTACACCCCCTGCCATGAATTTGTGTCCTCAGTTATTTCTCTTACAAGGTTGTCTGGAAGAGATCGCTATTTAGCGGTAAGACCGCCTGTTGTATACCTATGATTTAAATGTACTGTTCCATGTTCTGTTTTTATTTTTTTATTTTTGGTGTTCAATAAAGAGTATTTGTATTGTATTGTATTGTATTGTTATCTACGTTTAATCATTTTATCAATAACGCAATTTATAGCAAAGTCAGTCAGTCTTTCAGGTACAAAAAAAAATATAAATAAATATACAATTTATTTAAATCATTTATGTTTTTATCTTTGTTGCTATTTGCAATTATTTTTTGCAATACAAATTATACTCAATCCAACTTTAAAATTTTCGCGTTATTCAATATTCTTCCACAACATCTTCTTACATTTTGTCAATATTATCTTTTAGAAGCTGTAAAAAATAAATCACCCAGAAATTCTCCCTCTCGGGTCAACGACCCCGCATATTCACCACCACCCTAATGTAGGAGACATATAAGCAAATGTACTCTGTATTATGCCCCTTAAGGCTGCATATTTGTAAGTATTATGCTAATTTAATAGACGTACATTGTTTTTCGTGGCGGCGGAAAACGAATTTCATTTGTTTTAGTTAAGTGCTCAGTTTATACCGACTTCTACGAATAAACTAAAACTGAAAATAACAAAGCAAAGATAAATGTGGTTGCGTTCGTACGGTCGTGAACTTAATTTGCCCACGGTAGAATTTTGTCCTCAAAACTCAATGAAAAAATTACGCGATAATGATTGTGTAATTCTACGACCGGGTTCTATGGTCGCATCACACAAAATAATTATTGTTCGGTATATAAGAGAGTATTTTCTGTTGAGGCCATTATTTTGTATGATTAATTTTTATGTTTAAATAACTATAGTTATAAATTACACGATTTTTATTGCTTTTTCTTGTAATTTCTGTCCGCTATTGTGTTAATTTAATTTATATTATGTAGCTCTAACTGCGAAGATTTTGGTAACCCTTAAAGTTCTCAGTCAACAATGTAAACCGCTGCATCAACATGTACTGTAAGAACGTAACATAAGACGTCCTAAGTAAGCAATACTGTGGCCAAAATCGACTTTGAATAATTAAAGTTTTAGTAGTCACGAAAACAATAAAGTCAAAGTGGATTTACATCTAGTTCAAGGATCGTCCTTGCCGAAATTGTATCAGATAGGTTTTATGCCTTACCTAGGCCTTGTAATAAAAACATCGTACACAATTGCTAGCGCGTGGGTATCACTATGTCTACAATGTAAGCATACATAGGTACAATACATAATGTCACGCTTTCATTCCCAGGGTAGGCAGAGCTACAGAATTACCAACACCTCTAAAAAAACTTGTTGATATTCAGTGTATTAGTGACAGGTTGCCAGCCCATCGCTAAACAATACTACAAGCCTTTATTCCCTTAGTCGCCTCTTACGACATCCACAAGAAGACATGGAGTGGCACTATTCTAACCCGGCAACCACACTGAAGGGATTTGAAAAAAACAGACAAAAGAGTGACCAGACCAAGGATCACTTACTTTCTTTATGTGATTTGTAGAAGGCAAACACAAAGTCACCTAATTGGTAGAAGATTCTGAGGCCAATGAATATCTGCTATTACCTGCCAACCCTGAGAATTAAGATGAAAGAATAAGCTACTCATTCTTCCATTTGTTACTTGGTTTATACAACAATCTGGCGTTATCCTTGGAAATAGAATCGCTTTTGGGTTGTCATGCTTATTTTGTAACAACAACTAGTTTCAGCAAGTATTAATCTTAGTATAAGTTTAGCCAATGATATTACAGAGTATAGATTTATGTTACGTTAGTAAATTGCGTTTGAAAATAGACATTCTACAAAATGTTCAATCTTTTCACTAATGAATGATGGATAGATACGAAAAACACGAGAGTAAGATAGCTAACGTCGACTTGTTCGGCTTAAACAGAGCAAGGAGTGGTTAATTAGGTCTTTTATGATTCTTCAACTTGGACAGCAGTAACATAATATCCACTTCCTCTTTATATGTAATATAATAATAATAATTAATAATAATTGCTAATTGCTAATTGCTAATTGCTTTTTCATTCAATTATTTAGTAAAAAATTGAGACTATCACTTACGTTTAATGTACTTAAAGTAAATTATGCTTTTAAAATATTATTGTTGCTTATTACAAAAACATCGATCTATTAGCCCTTAAAATCCCAAAACCAATGGTCATAAAGTTCCAAAATATCCATTTACAAACAAACAAAACTATTTTATTACAAGTTGGTAAATAAATGTGACGTTTTCTTTTGAAGAGATTGTGATACGTGAGCGAAATCCAGCATTCGGTCTTGATGTTTACGATGCCGCTTAACGGCATATACAATGTTTTATTTATTTTCGTATCGGTTTTCATGCGGTCATATTTCAGAGGAATAGATTCCAGTTTAAAGCCAGGACGGTACGTTTTGTTTGCCAAATAACTATTTTATTGCGTACCTATAATATGTATGGGATCAGTTTTATGACATATTTCTAATAAAATGGCCGTAAAATTTGGCTATATTTTGGGTACTTACATTGTTACGCTTTTTCTATAAAATTGGTTTATTGATCCTCGCTGTTACTGTATCTCTTTTGAGAGCAATAACGTGCATAATTTGCTAACTTTGTTAATCGTCAACTCTTTAGGGATTCATGAATACTTTTAAATAACAGTGTTAACGACTTGTGTAAATAGCACTTAAGTGTTAATGAGTCACTTTGTAAGGTGATAAAAATTGGGATTACTTAAATAAGCTTGAGAAACTTATGAAATATGACTGGTCAATAATGGTTAATATACGAGTATCCTAATCTTATAATCACGTGTGGCAAAATCGTTCTAAATTAATTTAGCAATTTCCTTGCACGGGTCAGCAGAACCAATCGCCACTGATCCTCTAATAATTAATTCCCCGTTAAATGGAGTAAGGCTGTGGTTACAAGCGAGCATTTTCGACATAATTGGGATACACCATATTTTAAAAATATGGTAAAAAAAAAACAAAACACTATTAGCTAAATAAAGCTTCACCAAACTGCTTAACTCTTATAAAATGCTGAGAAAAGAATTAACTGTATCTAGGAATTTGGCTTTATAAGTTCTCGAGTGGAGTCCACGTAGACTGACGTAGTAGCTAAGGTTCCAGGAAAGGAAGGATGGATACAGACGAAGCAGGACCGATCCTTGTGGCACACCTTGGAGGAAGCATCTCCAGCAGTACAAGTATTTTGGCTAAAATGTTGATGATGATGAGGTCTAATGACCTACATTAAATGGTTTTATTTTGTGGTCAGTTCCTATTCGTATATTTTTTTACTTTGAGTCCCAAAAAACCAAGGCAAGGCAAAGCAAGAGTCCAGTTTTGCATACTGAATCTCCTGACTAAAATTTGGGTATCATTGAAATTTTGGAAAGTAATGTGAAAAAAAGGCAAATTCGGTGTTCTATAAAGGGGGGTAAAGTTATTCAGCTGTATGTATGCATGTATCTGTTTCTTGGTGGCCTCCTGTAGACTAAAATGCCCTGATGGATTTAAAGGGGCAGGGTATCATTTTGGTATTCTCCTGCAGAATATCATCCCACTAACCCTTTAATAAATGCAAAAGAATGCGAAAGTTTGTGTTAAAATGTTACTCCTTCATGGCTTTTTTATGGCATTGAGAAGACAAACGAGCACTTAGGCCACCTGGTGGTAAGTGGAAACTGTGACCCATAGACATTCGAATTCACAAGACTGCAATCCTAAGACTGCAAATGCGTTGCCAACCCTGAAGACTAAGATGGAATGCCTCTATGCTAGTTATTTTTATTTGGATTTGCATGAAATTTGTAATAGAGATATTTTATACCATGCATTAACGACACGGTGGCCTAGTTGGGAGTGACCCTGCCTCGGAAGCCAGCGGTCCTGGGTTCAAATCCCGGTAAGGACAGATATTTGTGTGATGAGCGCGAATATTTGTTCCTGAGTGTTGGATGTTTTCTATGTATTTAAGTATTTATTTCTCTATATAAGTATGTTTATCGTTGTCTAGTACCCATAGTACAAGCGTAGAGCTTAGTTTGGGACTAGGTCAATTTGTGTGAGATTGTCCCCTGATATTTATTTATTTATTTATTAACACATAAGCCCATAAAATTTAAAAAATCCCGATGGAATAACGACATTCAAAATCTTTGCGGACGAAGTCGTGAAGAAGCTAGTTTATACATATAAAACCGTTTCGTAACTGGCGGACTGACAGACTTTCTTACAAGGCAGCCTAACGGACGGACTTGAAATGTGTTGGGAATATTACTTGCGAACCCTAGGAGTGTACTAAAACGAGCCCCAACGGGAAGAAATACAAATTCTGCATGTTCAAAGTCACGGGCACCCTTTGGTACGATGCTGTAGGTCGTAGTTACAAAGCTTGATTATTATAAGCTATTTAACGGCCGCTTTAGACGTTGCCTTACAGATTATATTAAGGCTTATCTGCTTCAAAGGCACGAGCAATTGGAACTGGAGTTTATCAAATGTATAAATTGCACGAGCTTGTTCCTAATTAGGAACAGAGCCGATGGTTATCAGGGCTGCTGTCCACTGATGAGCGAAAGCGCATTGGTTAGTGAACACTAGCTTTATAACTCGGTTGATTTATTAATACACTAAAAATATGAATCAGAATGAAAAAAAAAAGAAAGTGGAAAAATGCGGTTCTTTTGCCAATTTGTGTGGATTTTGTTCTCCACTTTGTTTTTCAACCAGGTATGGTTACCCTTTTTAGAAAAGTTTTATTAGAAATAAGTAGATTTAAGTTGAACAATGTTAGAATCATATTATTTTGGCAAATTTTTCAATCTATTTGTAACGTATTACAATTATGACTGAACTAAGCTTTAGGGCTTTGTTCCTTTAGAAAAACCGTGCAATTAAACCAACTTAAATAATATTACTCTAGTACAGCTGTCTTAATTCTTAACGGACCATTTCGCTTTTCATAAAAGGAAACCTGTGAGCTAATGAAAAGTACGTACTAACTACTACGGTACCTACCACCTGCTATTAAAAATGTTATAAGAACAAACGAACATACCAACACACGTTCTCGGCTTCGCACAGAGAAACTATTCGATTGTCTTTAACTAAAAAAAAATGTCGCTTAGATAAACGCACAATTATAAACCTTTAATTACTATAAAAATGTTACAAAAAGAAATAATTGTCGGCGTTTTGTTCTCGACGGCATATATAAAAATGTGACAAGATACCGCCTTACCAGTGTCAGTATGAAAAGATTGTATGTCAGCATTTTTGTAACAGATTTAAGACTCTTTAAAAGCAAGGCAAGGATTGAACGTACGTGACGCTAGTTAACTTGCGACTTGTAACTCGGTCGGTTAAAATAGATGACATAAGTAACGTTATTAAGATGAAATGATATCAATTTTACAGAGCAGATTTATGAAAATTTTATTTTTCATCTGTAAAACAAACACGCTTAGGTACATACATTTGTTAGTCGAATTGTAACTTAATGTGTGTCACCGAGCGACTGAGCGGTCCCAAAGGAAGTTAGCTTCACAGCCAGCTCATGGATACAGCGCAATTACCACTGTAAGTGTCGTCTCTTGTCAATTTTTGTGACTTGGTAGTTGTTTGGAATAAATGATTTGACTTTTTCCTTTTTAGGGCTCCGTACCTAAAGGGTAAAAACTGGACCCTATTAATAAGACTCCACTGTCTATCTGTCACTCACCAGGCTTTATCTCATGAACTTCGTGCGCGAGTTTGTCTCGCACTTGGCGGTTTTTTAACACTAAAACTAAATAAAACACTTCCGTAAGCGACAGACTGACGAACAACGCAAAGCAAAAACCACTGGACATAGACATGTAATTTGAAGGGGGATTCTTAGGGGTGCACTAAACAGGTAAATTACGGAAAACTCATTCTACGCGAAGTCACGGGCATTTTCTAGCCTTTACCTGACTACTAATTAAATGTAAATTTTAAATGTGACATAGCGGGAATTTGTCCCAATTTTCATAACCTCAATCAGAACTGGGCCCAATGTATTAGGTAAGAGCTTCAATCTCGCACGACCTTACAAAAAATCACGTTGTGACCCGAATAAAATAAATAACCTGTCATACAACAAAATGGTACCAACCAACGCGATTGTCTTGATAGGGAGATAATAACTTTAACTCACATTGAACCAGTCTAACAAGACCTTTAAACGGTCCCTAACCAGTTTATCTATTGAGTTTTCTTGTCAAAACCAAACAAGATGCTAGGGTTCTTTTACAAATGGTCAATCCTCAAATATCGATTGTGACGTGTGAAACGCGATGTGCCCATAGTTTTTTTTTAATTACTTTCCGTCAATGAGATACGCAATCATCAATCAATAAGTCAAGGAGATTGATGAATGGCCAGTAAAATCAATTCAGTGATGAGAGATGTTGCCAAACAAGATAAAATATTCGTTTATTTTGCTTCTTAATTTGACATTAAGTATGCTCATTGAGGATGGGAATATGAGTGTTCTTAACGATAGAGGTACGTTTGTTTTGTTTGTGTAAGCTTGAGTGACTCACTTTAATAGAATTGGGTTATCTCCTCATATTTATAATGAGTATTATTTATTTACAAGTGGGGATGCTGGACCTTTAATAACTATCACAATGTATGTTATATTAAGCCTGTACGTTTTCTCAGTTTTTTTTTTTTTTTTATGTTAATTAGAAAGCACACTAGCACTTAGGCGACCTGATGGTAAGTGGAATCTGAGACCCATAGACATTTGAATTCTCAAAACTATAATCCCAAGACCTCAAATGCGGTGCCAACCCTGAGGACTAAGATGGAATGCCTCTATGCTAGTAATTTCACCGGTTGTCTTATCCCCACACACACACACAGATTTTCACAGTTTCGACTGACTACGAGCTTTGTATGAAATAAGATTATCTGCCCGGGCAGTCCCACTCCGGTCACCAGTCCGGGCACTCGAATGATCCAACTTCGTACTTAGTAGACGACCTTGGCTGGGATTCTACACGGTAAAAACGATACCATCTTTGACGCGATTCCATATGGTCAACGTTTTGATAACTTTTACGTCATTGATAATAATGGAGGCCGAGTTAAAAACAACGCTAAATAACGTCAAACACGATATTGTTTAAACGCTGTAGAATAGATGCCCTTATTTTTAAACTCAGGGGGTGCGTACTTTTGACTAATTTATCATTTTAAAATCTTAATTTAGCTACAACACCTACTTGTGCTTAAATCATTACATAGGTTACATGGTTTTATAATATGTTAAGATACGTTAGAGGTATGAAAATAAAGAAATGAGAAATAGTGCGGCAGGAAAAAATTGCGAAAGAAAAGTTTGCAAAATTATATAGTTTCCCAAATGATGATTTTGTAAAATATTAGGGAACCTAAACTTGATCGTGCTAAACCTCAAAACTCATGACATTAGCCCTAAGAGCCAGTTATCATCGGTTGAGTCGATCCTTAGTGACAGTGTCCATAAACAAGCTAAAAAGGAACGATTTAACTGTCTATAGTACGGCGGCGGTAGAACATAACGTTAAATAATACAGGAGTAGAGCAAACGCACTAATCAGTGGTGCTAGACAAGTTGCATTCGACAATCGTTAGCGATTATGTTTCGATTGATAAATGTATGGAATTGACGTAAGCCACCGAGATAGTAACGTGACACTTACGACAATTCCATATATTTTTCAATCGAAACATAATTGCTAACGATTGTCGAATGCAACTCGTCTAGCCCCACTGAATTGTATTATTTCAAACAAAAAGATCACAGTTTAAAGCCTAAGTCAAGCGTAGTCGGAATTCCACTTGCCTTGACCACTCTATATTCGGCCACCGCTTCCATATAAATCTCCATACCTTAAAAACCTAATGTGACACATCATCAGTCGAAACAATCCTTGCTTATCACATGATCTCGTCTGAATGGCCAGTGGCACAATGAAGCTTTAAATAACAGACGTCGGCGCGGCGCCTCATTGGACGTCCCGGCCACCTGAAGACTGACGGACAATACTCCGAATCTGACTGGTCCAACTGGTCAGCTACGTCGACTCACCGGTCTGAACTTGCCGCATCCGCATTACGTGGCTGCATTTGCATGCTTCAATTGAAATGTTCTATTTTGCTGGCTGGATATAAATTTGTGCTGTCATTTGTTACGCTTGAAAGTTGGTTTAAGACGATTTATTTTGGAGTGGGATTAGAACTATGATTTGGCTGACTTTATACTTTAGGCATTTTATTTCTGTTTCATTTGTCGTTAACACTTTGCAATTTAAACAACATTAAATGACGAAGTCAAGCGCTTTTTGCTAAAAAAAACGTGCCAGAAAGCAGAAATTGCGATGGACACTATTTAAGTAGGTGATAAGCTGTGGAATAAATACTAAAGGAAATAATGGCTTTGCTAAATGTTGATAAGGTGCTAACACCTTATCAACATTTTAATAGCATGAATGGAAACAATTTCCTCTTTCCTTTTACTTTATAAATAGCATGCAAACGTCATATAAAATTGATATTTTTGACAAGGAAAACACCCCGGCTTAATCCAAACATGTCACGGGGTAAACGAGGTGGGTGGGAGTGACATGTTAACAAATTAACATCACATCGAAAGGTTAAATTAAATGGTGGTAAATTCCCTGTTACCTTGACATACAAACGCTTTGGGGAGGTGTAGCTATGATTTGTAGCTAGTCTAACAAGTTAGCGCCATGACTATCCCGCAGTAACTAAGGTAAGTAAGGAAGGACGAGGCGTTTAGGCATTAGCGGGGGCAGGCTTTGGAGTAAAGAAGAAAAACGTGTGCAACAGCTTGCAACGTTCTATGTTACGGTTCGTTCTAAAATTGAATTAAAAAAAATACCAACTTTACTTCAAAACCTTAGTTTACCAGTAATGGAACCAAAAAATACTGTCAGCCTATCGCTACTAGGGTTACAAAGGACGAATAGCAACAGCAAACTTTCCCCCAGTTGTGAAATATGAATGCATTTTGTCTAAAGTAAAACGTCACTGTATCATACTCCAAAAATTCAACACAATTTTCATACAAAACGTTACCCTCGACTTTATAATTCAAGGCATTAATTCAAGGAATAATGGGAATAGTTTCAGACTGGAAGGCGTAGTAGGCAAGCTTAACAAGAAACGTCAAGCGACGGGACGCGGCGTGATTGCCGCCGCCTTGACACGCTGAGATATTAAACCGTCTGGGTGCAGCAAACAGCGCAATAAAGAAATGATTTAGCTGCCTGGATATGGTTGTATTTTAATAATTAAATCTTAATATTTCAGAAGGTTAAATTAAGCTAACCAATCCTTGTGACCTGTCGTCAATCAGCATTTTATTACGGGTGGTAGTTTATTACATTTTATTACCTTGTGCAGGGTCCGTCCGGATCGCTACCACCGTCTTATCCATTAACCTACCGCCAAGCAGCAGTGTTCGCATTGTTGTGTTCCGGTTTGGGGATAAGACAGCCGGTGAAATGACTAGCATAGAGCTATTCCATCTTAGTCCTCAGGATTGGCAACCATTCTACCATTGCTACCATTTTTAAGGGTGTAAGCAGCTTAATCATTGTCATCAACCGAAATTAAATAGTCACAATCACTCAGGGACGTATTTTTAAATGAGTAAATTTAATACTTATATATAAAAAAGCCAAAGTTCCAGTGATTCACATACTCGTCAGCATAAAAAATACACTTCAAGGAACGCTGTCTTAGCACGCCACGCATCAAGATAATAATCGACATGAAATAATGATGCCTCGAAACCATTCATTTTCCTCTTGACATTTCCCCTACTTTTTCGCTTAAGCGAAATTTATGTGCAAATATTTTGAAAGTGTATTACATTAGTTAATGAATGCAGCGCTGTGTACGCAACGTCTTTGCGCCCCTATTCGGGTTTTCCGCCCTAGGGACGCGTGGAAAAAGTTTTTAAGGGTTTTTTTTTGGAGTGTTTGAAAGTTTATGATGGATGACGTATATTGTTCTTTGGGGATGGCGAGTAAAAGTGTGTTGGTTAAAGAAGCTTTACAACATGACTGTAAGATAAGTACTTGTGTACTTACATGCATTAGAAGGATGTATAAAGGTAGTTATAATATAATTTTTGTAGGAAAGTGTATGCTTTTTTATTTTATGGCGGCGACCGGATTATTGTAATATAAAACAAATTTACAAAATGTTTAACTTTTTATCTTTTTTTAAGTAGTTTTAAAACCATAGTTTTGTGCACTGCTTAAACATAATTATGCACTTTTTCTTTTATTATTACGTTATTAGACATTTGGAAAGAGAAAACCAGCGCATGGGCCACCTGATCGTAAGTGGGATCTGAGACACGTAGGTATTTGAAATCTCAACACTAAGACTGTAACCCTAAGACTGCAAATGCGTTACCAACCCTGAGGACTAAAATAGAATGCCCTTATACTTGTAATTGCACAAGTCTTATCCATACTCTGGAACACAATGAGTGGTATCTATTGTCTATTTAATGTCATGTTTAAACTGCCTTATATGAATTGTCACAGGGATTAAAATGACAAGGTACTAAAGTGTACACGAATTTATGAACTCGACTGGTGGTACTCCCGCTTGGCGGTAGGTTGAAGACTAAGCCGCCTACTTAGCTCCCTAGAGCAGTATGTCTTGTATTATCATGCAAGCTTATAAAAATGTTAAATATATGTTAAGATGCTTTGAACACTAAAACAACTGTCAAGTGTTTTATAAATAATAGCGACCCGCCCTCGCTTCGCTCCGGATTAAAGTATTATTCATATAAATCTTCCTCTTCAATCACTCTATCTATTAAAAAAACCGCATCAAAATCCGTTGCGAAGTTTTAAAGATTTAAGCATACATAGGGATATAGGGACAGAAAAAGCGACTTTGTTTTATACTATGTAGTGATATAGGTATACTTCGTTACTTACATTAACTTATACATGACGTCATTTTAATCCCGACTCCCAGAATATACCGCCACATAATGGATGGCAGTGAGACTGTCACTTGACGCTCCCCAGCAATACCATTATAGAGCCTTCTGACTTGCCGTTGTCGGCAAAACCAGTATTCTTATTATAATGCTGTTATATAACTTTTATTTCTGCATCCTCCATTGACGATTCCACGCATTGAACCCATTGTTTTGATTCTTGATAAGCATATATTAGATGCTATCAGGGCTCGGAACCGGTTTAGAAAATACCGGTTAGTACCGGTTAATTTTGGTTTTGCTCCGAACTTTTCTAGGGAACGCGAACGTATTGAGAACTTTACTTTAACCTTAATTAACCAGTTTAATCCACCATTTGAGTATAGAAACCAAAAGTTTTGTCCTGAATAAAAAGACTAAGCGGTACTTGTTTATCGTGAGTGACGTGCGTTTGGATTAACCAGCTTTTTAAGCTCGAAACCGGGTAATAAAAAAGAACTTTATGTAAAGTCAGTATTTTGCGTCAAGTACATAATAACGGTTTAAAAATTTAACCGGTATCCGAGCCCTAGTTCCTATGTATTCTAGTAAGTATGCATATCGCTGTCTAGTACCCTATATACAACCATAGGGCTTAGTTTGGCATTACCGCCTGTTATTTACCTATTTAAGTTTTTAATTTTAGTCTCTACTACTAGAAAATCGGCAGATGTAACCGAGGTGACTCCCATATATGTATCAGTAGCTACGTCATGGATATCCTTACAGAGAAGACCAAACGTATGATAAAAAGAGCGAGAATTGAGTTGTTGTTTGTTGTATATAATAGACTGATTAGAATAGTTGTAGAAAATAATTCAAAGGAAATGTTTCCTAAATTGGAAATATTTATTTATTTCCACATCTACAATAATCATTACAGGTTAGTACCCAATGCGACATTGTAGCTAAAATAGATCAAAAAGCTTTAAATTCTATTTATTATAACAAATTTTATATAACGCAACTCTTGTGAATTCACTCTACTTACAGAAGAACAGGTCTAAGTCTGTGTCATATACCATTTTCGCATGTAGGAACACACACTTACAAAATATTGTTTTTTAAACTTTAAACGCAAGATTGCATACTGCACAGTAAAATAATTAAAATGAGATACAAACGAAAAGGCCTCCTTTTCGTGAAAGGTTAAAGTACTCATCTGTTAAGCCGGCTAAAGCTAACACTAAGTCCTGTTTGCGTTTTCCTTCGACCGGACACGACCGTTATTCTTCTTCAACGTAATCTGGATTACAAAAAACATGTCTTGACGCTAACGAAGCGGTGCCAACCGGCGGTTCTAACACGCGTGAAGAAAGCGCAGTTTTTTTAACTTTGGTAAGTGGTATCTATTGTGGTTTTTAAACTGCGGTTTATACCGCATCGCACGCATACATTTATAGTACATTATGCAAAAACATAAGTCTTGGCCTATTTTATACTAATTACGTAAAAAGTTATTTTAAAATAGTAGTACTTGCAGTAGTTGAGAAAAGCACAATTTCTGCCTTGGCAGAAAGTGCAATTTATGAACTCGTACACTAAAGGGCCTCAACTACGTTATGACCCTCAACACCGTGGGCCCGAGGAACCCGAAACATTTTAACCTCGAACTTTGGTCATCACAATAAATAGTTTAAATGAAAATGATATAATTATCTTTAAAACTCTTAGTGTTAGTCCCTAAATAGACTATTTAAATGCTGGCGCGTGCCTGTTATTGGCGCATAAACTTTAATTTGTACCCTTTATATATATATATATCTAAACTTGTAATGTTTATGTGCTGTTGGCATGTCAAATAAATAAATAAATAAATAAATAAATAAAACTGAGCTGAATTTGACTGGGGTTCATTTCTGGTTCTGGGGTAACATTTTTTGCGCCAATTACCTAAGGAATGCGTGGTTAAAATCTTTCTGGTTCCTCGGGCCCACGGTGTTGAGGGCTATAACGTAGTTGAGGCCTTATAGTGTACGAGTTTATAAATCGCACTTTCTGCCGTGTCAGAAATAGTGCTTTTCTCAACAACTGGGGAAATAAAAACGTTTTTTAAATGAACTATTTGCGTAGTTAGTATAAAATAGGCCAAGAAATATGTTTTTGCATGAAAATGGCCAGTCATAAAAATGTTGTTTTCGTACCGCAAACCAGACTAAAAATGGTAATATTTCCGAGCAGTGTCGAGAAAATATTATAATCCTTTAATTTAAAAAAATTCGTCATATTTTAAGTTTGATTTAATCATCAAACAATGATGTTCTTTTCTCAATGAAGTACCTTAGATTACGAGGTTTTATCTCAAATGTTACTTACTCTTTATAAAAAAACTAAAAGACATACCGAATAAAGCACAGATAAATATTGTTATATTTTTACAGCCCTTTTGTATGCATAGCAAACACGTGCTAAATGAGAAATTCAATGATTGCATAATAGTACTTAAAACAAGCGATAGCCATAATACTATCTCAAGTGGTTATTATACTTTTCCATACGACTACGTTAGTTCTTTAGAAAGGTTGCGTTGAAAAAGCTCGTCTGCCATACAACAATAAGCACACGGAATCCCGTATTACATGCTAACATTTCTTAACATTTTAGGTCACTAGTGAAATGACCACAAATACAAACAAATAAATTACGCCCATTAGCGTGCCGCGTGAAAAATTCCAGGTCATTTTCATTCACCGAATAAATAGAATTGTGAATAATTTTCTTTTTAATATAACATTGTGGGATTGCAATTGAAGGTTCCTTGCCTTTGTGCAAGAATTTTATAAATCGCGTACTTTCTACCCTCGGCAACAATAAACTATATTACTAGGTACATATTGTACTTAATATTTTAACTTTAATGCAAATTAAGTTTAGAACTAAATGTTGGCTTATAAGTTATACCAAAATACTTACACTTTACCGCGCTACGTTCATGTGGTTGTTTCTCAAATAAAATGAATTATGAGAATGGGCCAGTTGAAATTTTAGGCTTTGGACTTAGGCAATTTGAGATTTAAATCAATTAAATGTCACAGCTTTATGGAATCCAATCGTAATCATTATACGTAATAATTACTCATATAATTTTTGTTTATATTTCCTTCTTGCTTTGATATCGTAATCACATTCTTAACGTTTTGACGGCACTTACTGTTAATTAAATAGGAGATGTTTTTAACTCAAAAGAAAGATGGGCTAGATATCATTTAGAATGGAAGCCGGTATACTCACCTTACTACACGAGTCAACTATCTGCAGCATATTCCTTCACACATTCAACCATTTTTATAAGTTATATACGCAAATTATATCATCACATACTGTATAAAATACTACATAATCCTAATATGACACCCGTCCGAAACAAAAAGTCACCGTTTCCATAATGATCCGGAAAATATTAGGCGCGATACATCTCACGCCCTTTATTAACTCGAAGCCTGTGATAAATACGAAAGTTTGAGTGTTAGTTTGTTACGCTGCAATTGCTTGACAAATTTAGAATGTAGATAGCATACACTCTGGATTAACACATAGGCTACTTTTTATACCAAAAATTAAAAAAAAAACCAATTTCATATCGATAATCGTAATTTACGTGGACGATGTTACAATCAAAAGCTAGTTGCAAATACGTTTCGCTACTATCAAGCAAATCTTGCTTCTAAGTGAATAGCTGTCTTTACCTCAAAATAAAGATGAGCTAGATATAATGTAGAATAGATCCACCTTACTACACGAACAACCTATCTGCAGCATATTTCTTGACACAGTCAACCATTTCAATAATTTACTTACGATAATTATACCATCACAATACATACTGTATAAAAGCTAAACACCTGCAAAAATACTACATTATCCTAATATGACACCCGTCCAAAACAAAAAGTCACCGTTTCCATAATGATCCGGAAAATATGAGGCGCGATACATCAGTCTCACACCCTTTATTAAATCGAGGCCTGTGGTGGTATTCCGTATTACTTTGCACCAGCATGTCGAATTTCCCTGGGCTCTATTGTACCTACTCGGTAAAACTACTGACTTTGACATGTTTATTATATTGATTTCAACTGGGCCGCCATTACCGTCAAATAAATTTTAGCTATCTTGAAGTTGACAATTAATACCATAACACGTCAAAAGCAATGTGTTTTTACGGAGTAAAATAGAGCCCCTGGACTTTCAAAGATCTTTAAATTGAAAGAAACTGTTAAAAATTTGAGATCATCTGTTTGGAATTGTTGAAAACAGAGAGGTAAAACCACATTTCTCTTGACGTGTTTTTTTTTTTGACTTTGCCTCCATTGCTGTCAAATAAATTAGGGCTATCTTCACGTTGAAAATACGATAATATGTCAAAAGCTATATTGTTTTATCGAGTAGAATAGAGTCCACGAAGGACTTTCTTAATGTTGATAATCAAAATTCACAGAAACACTTGGAAATTTGAGATCTCCTGTTTGGAATTTATTATTGAATTCGACATCAAGTTTGCGGAATAACCCCACTGCACGGGCTAAGCTTGCGTTATTTTTCAACGTCATTAGTTTCACCAAAATGTGAAAGGATAATGCATTCTTTGTTCGTGTTATAATAAAGTGAAATGCGTAAATAATATGATGGTTGCAGCGAGGGGTGAATTGAGACAAGGAAATACATCATTATTACTTTTTATGAGCCAAACATGGTTTATGACTTACTTAACGAAATATAAGTCGAAAACACTGACTAAAAAACAAGAAGAATTAAATATATTTTTATTCATTATACCAGCAACTAAAAGATGCCTACGAATTGGAGATTTATAAAATCTTTTATCATGTTTTAATTCGACAGATATTTCTCTATGTTGTTAAGTATTTATAAAATGCTTTGCTATCAAGATCTTAAAAGACGCCATTTCTTTCACAATCGGCAAAAAATTCGAGGAAAACTATTGGCGACAAAACAACAAGTGCTCTTTCTTACTCGGATGCACTGACAGCATTTTCTTTTAAGTTTTAGGCACTCTCCCAAACTGGATAAAAAGACAATCTACTTTTATAGCAAAGCAAAAAAACACTAAGAAATAAAATCTAAGTTTTACTTCACAAAGAAACTTTTAAATTCAGTTGAGGTGTGGATTAAAAAGTATTCAAGCGAAAACCACAGCGGTACAACAATTTTGTGAACGCTCTTATAACCAGATGCCACTTTATAAACGACAATAGTATATTATTGCCTAGGCGCGGAAAGTAAGAGATTTCCTGACGAGGTGGTTAAATACGAGTCAGGCAATAAATACCATTTCCGCCGAGGCACATATAATGCTTCTCTCAATAAATGCGAGGATATGATACATATGCATACTTAGAAGTATTTGTTAAAAAATATTGACGAATTGAGAGAGAATCTCCTTTTGAAAACTACAAGACAGTATTGAGAATTCACAGTGACTTGCCGCCCGCAGCCGCACCGCACGCCGCCCCAGCGCCGCCATCTTATATTAAATGGGGTGTATGGGATTTTTTTCATGGTCAATTTGATTTTACAGGCAATAGAGATAATTTTTAAATAAAATATGGACATGGACGGCAAATGTTTTCATATAGTTTTTTTACTTTCATAGAGTGAAATGAGGCACTTTCTGTCCTTGTGATTCAATCGGAAAACGGTTCTTTCCGAGCATGTATGGGAAAAGCTATTTGGAATGATCACGTTGAGAATATCTGCAGAAAATGTATGTGTTCACATAACATTGTTGTTGTTGTTTGTTGTACGTTTAGCCATCCGCTGTTTTATTTCTCTCTCAATCGCTCAAAGGTTAACTAGAAGAGATTCCTTAAAGGGATGGCCTTTGTACATACCTTTTGTGTTTCTGTTTCGTTTTTTACTTTGTTATCTTTTGTTTGTGCAGTAAAGAGTTTACCTACATACATAGTACATTCCAGACCTAAAGACAAAGTCCACTAAGCACTAGCTAACAATGGCAGTAACGATGCTTGTAAATTCAGTTGAGATGTGGATGAAAAAGTAGTATTCAAGCCAAAACCGCAGTGGAACACTATTTTGTCAACGCTCTTAAAACCAGACGCCATATTATAAACAACAAAGCTATTTGGAATGATCACGTTGAGAATATCTGCAGAAAATTTATGTGTTATAACATTGTACAGTCCAGACCTATTGGAGACAAAGTCCGCTAAGCGCCAGCTAACAATGGCAATAATGATGCTATAAAGACCACACAAGTTTTTACTCCCAATTCGTTAACTTATAATTTTCATCTGTCCATTTGTCCCGAAGCTGTTTCGGACGGCGACGAAAGCGTAGGAATTAATGATGCTAATAAAATAAATGTGCGACATTCGTTTACACGTCCCTGTGTTTATGTCTCATTTAAGACGACGTATACTTTAACAGCTGAGTCGTAAAACGTCCCATGTGGCGCGGATTATCAAGCGGAGCTCTAAGAAGTCGATTCGTATGGAACTTTCTAATGACTTGAAACGACAAAGTGAATTCGGACGTTTGTTATTTTATTAGGGAATTAGATGTAATCTTAAGGGGACTTTAAGTTTTATAACTTGGTATTGAGTAAAAGTTACATGTGGAGTCTTTTACTGTTTCAACGGAAATTGGGCCAAGGCGATCAAATTTGGTGAGAAATCGTAAACTATTGCAATGAAATACTCCTACGCATCTCGTAAAATGTATTGTGTTGAATGAAATGTTTGTATATCCGATTTCAAATTTTAGTAATGCTTGCAGTTTTTTCCTAACTTTTTACAATTCTGACAAAATAACACAAAGTTATAATGTCACAGCAGGATTTTTCATTACACGCAACAGATAATTAGCACGATTTATAAGAATCACGCTCCCGAAACGTCATTATTTCCACAAATGCTTTCATCGGATAGCCGACGAGTAAATGACACAACGGAATTTTAAAAAGCATTTACTAATAATGTGCTCGGTTCCGTTTCAAAATTCCATTCTTGCAATTATGATCTCCGTTTTGATGTCACACTTTTAATAAAAATTGTTAAGTTAATATTTTTTGAGCTGTTAACATTTCACCTACAAGCACTAATTATAAGATGTGTTAGTAACTAATTTTAACAGTTGCCTAAACTGATGATGAATTTTATTGAATTGTGAAATATATAGTAAAGTATAGTTTTATTTCATTAAGGTTGCTTTTGTAAAAAATAATCAACTTTTAGCCTATTATAATGTTGAGAAATAATAAATTCTGAAATTCATTATAGGTATTATTTAAGATCTAATCGTCACAACTGTCACAAGTCATAAAAAAGCGCTACTAAATGAAATGCTAAGCGACGACAAATTCAATTTCAAAGTTTTGGGAACTAAAGTTAGGAAGTTGGAAACTTAATACAAACAATTAAGACAAGTATTCAGCAAACGAAAATAACTGTACATTTTAAAAAAGTTTAAACAATAATGAAATTAAAGTTATCGCCACTTCAATTCTTCATCTATTACGAACACTAGTTGGTGGCTGACTAAACATTGTAGTGCTGAATCCGTTGGTTATTTTTCAAGTATATTATCAATCCAGGACATTCATAGTATAAACTCAGTCATACTGTTTTAGTAAACAAATCAACAGTCATAAACAAAATTACTTTAGTAAGTTAACCAGAACATCAAAATATCTCTACAACGCTCTGACGATACTTTTTTATGGACCCTATAACTAAGCATCTACTGTCCGTCCGGCTGTTCGTCCGTCCGTCAATCTGTCAGTATAGGAGGACAGTTGAACTTTACAGAGTATGTATTTCTATTGACTTTATAATAATTGAAAAAAAGTAAAATAAAAAGGAGCCTCCATACGATAATGGTATGGACCCCTTTGTGTGCGAATTAGATTTTCTTTTTTTATAGCCATAAAAGGTAAAAGAGCAGACAACCCTGATGGTCAGCGGTTACCGTCGCCCATCAACATCAGCAAGCCAGAGGCACAGCCAAGTGGTTGCCTTTCAGTGAATAATCTTTCTAAGACGCGTATAAAAGAAGGGCATGTCATAGCGCTGAGGAAACATCGTGGAGGGAAGCTCAATCCATGGTTTCAAAGTACAAGGAAGAAAAGACCTTTTGAAATGGACTGTAGTTGATTTTAATGGTTCCAGGTAGTGTGGATTAACTTTAGTGCGGTGGCGAGTGGTTCGATAATAGAAGGCACTAAGCTATACATTTCCTCAGTGCTGGGATTGTACACGGTAGTAACGATATCGTATCTGACGTGTTTCCGTATTGTCAACGTTCTGATAACTCTTAAGTCATTTACAATAATGGCGACCGTGACATAAAATACTCTAAAACACGCGATATCGTTATAACCATGATAGAGGCCCAGAGCCCTCCCCGTGATAGAACATGCAAAGATTTTCAACATCCCTTTGCAGCTCCAAAGGCTTCAGATGTTTCGCGTTGCTGTGGGTTGAGCACGCTGCCACGGGGCCCACGGGTCAATTTTTGACATAGAGTCAGGACTATAATTCATCGTTTGTATATTCCAACGTAAGTATAAAGAACTAAGGTTTAAAATAAAAGTGTGTTTTGTGTGATTTAAGTCCTTTTATTACTAAGCAACTTAATCCCCGGGTGGCTGTCATTTTAATAATTTCATAATAATATTTGACACTTGTTCCCGTTTGACGTCATTTGACACTAAGTCCAGTGGTAGCGTGCTCAGCCTACTGGTGTTTATAATATAAAACCGGCCAAGTGCATGTCGGACCACGCACAGTGAAGGGTTCCGTAGCTGGAATGAACGTTCATAGTTGAAATTCATTTTCTTTCTTTTTTATTAAAATCTCAAAAACTACACAGCGTATTGTGTTCAAAACAATTTTGGTTGGAAGTATTTCGTATGTTCTACTACTGTAATTTTTATTAGAATGTTCTATTTAACAGTTCAAAAGCTACCCACCCGGACAGAATTTTTACGACTTTAGAAGCGTATATCTCGCCGACTGTTCACTTACGTAAAAAAGTCACTTAAAAACCTTTGTATCATTTTGGAAGCCCTATCTAAAAATACCCCACACGCTGATGTGACTCAAAAAAAAATTTTTCGTCCCCTAGTTACAAGTATGGAGTGCCACCCCTAAATATTTTTTTTTTTAATTTTACCTTATCATTGTATAGCTGTTCATAGTACATCTATCCTCCAAATTTCATTTATATAGTGCCAATAGGCTTTGAGTAAAATGGCTGTGACATACAGACGGACAGACGGACATGACGAAATTATAAGGGTTCCGTTTTTGCCATTCTGCTCCGGAACCCTAAAAAAACAGCATCAAAATTTGATAACCGGTTTTATATAAACGTATGCTTGAAACCTAGACCTGATCAATATATCGATACGAAGACAGTTTGCTATCACGAGCATATCGTGAGTTCTGTCGCAGATGCGAGTATCTCGGGCGATCTTATCCATTCTCACTGCGAGGATATTGCACACGATCTCTAGATTCCGACACAATGTTGCAAAAGGTGCCATTGTGTTGTATTTTAGATTTTACGATTGCGATGGGAAAGTGCCTTGTACGGTCAAATGAATTCTACCCATTGTTGACTTACACTGCGTGTGTATATAAAGTTATTGCGTTAAAAATCATCATTGTTTCTCATTGCGCTAGAAATACCTGTGTAACGTAACGTTCCGCATAATTTATTGCTACACTTAAAGGGCTAGAAGAATTAAGAGTAGTGTGTACACTAGTGTACAGACAAATTTTAAATCTACGACTCCACCAAAAAACTTGCAAACGTTTTATTAGCTCTGTTTTCCTAGGAATTTGTTACAACATCTCAATAATAATAAAGGTAGTATATAATACAAAGGGTAATTCATTATTAAATTAATATCTTTCATAATTTCGATTTAATATCAGGGCACAATCTCACACAAATTGACCTAGTCCCAAACTAAGCTCTAGGCTTGTACTATGGGTAGGTACTAGACAACGATAAACATACTTAAATAGAGAAATACATATAAAACTTCAAGACACAAGAACAAATGTTCGCGCATATCACACAAATATCTGCCCTTACCGGGATTTGAACACAGGACCGCTGGCTTCGGAGGCAGGGTCACTCCCAACTTGGCCAACGTGTCGTCAAGAAAAGGTAATTTATTGTTGTAATAAATTACCTAAATATTACCTATTAAGCAAATAACAAAACACATTATGACCTACCATGGTACGAGTACTCTGAGAACGCGTACCTTATTCAAACTTGTGTATAAAAAATAAGTGTAAGAATAACTTAATCGTGACTTAAATGATATCGTCAATGATGGCGTAATTTTCCACTTAAAAGCTCGTTTAAGTCAAATTGAATGTCTAACAACTCGAACTCATGGGATACAAAACTAAAGCAAACAGAGTATGCAATATTAACATATGTAGATTAGGATGTCCGCACCCAAGCTGCATCAACAGGGTTCCTACACGGAAGATTTCAATTACTAAAAACAAAAAGTTGACAAAACATAATCATCCACCAGGAAAATATAAGTTCGAACAAATACTTATTACGTCACGTCATTTACACTTAAATACCTCCTGTTGATTAAAAGGGGTCTCCCTCTTTTATACAAAAATCGCATTTTGGATGTGACTAAGGTGGTTTATAGGTTGGTGGATGTGCTGATTTTTAACCGACACTGTGTGAAACTAAAATAGTTATGAGTTGGTTGTTTAGGCATGTATGTATGTTATTACGGGTGAGACGACGCGTTTAGCCTAGTTGGTAGTGACCCTGCGAAGCTAACGGTTTCGAGTCCGATTCCCGATGCGCGAAAGCATTTATTTCTGAATTTTAGATGTTTTCCCATGGTACGCTAAGCTTGGAGCTTACTTTGGGATCAATAGGTGTGACTTTTTTTAGTTGGCAAAGTCTCGGTAAAAGTTAAATAGGTAAATGTAGACTCGGCTTCTTAGCATATTATTTTGTCTGGAATTCCGGGATTGTTTTAAACTGCATTTCATCAATGTATATCCGAATCCATAAGCTACGTTACTTAAATGAATTAGAAGTAAAAAAAATGCTGCCAGCATCTTCGCCGTCTATCTGTCCTATTAAATGAGATACTTTTTTAATTACTTTCCTCTACGGTAAAACAAAATACAGTACCTTTTCAAACATTAATTCAATTCAATCGAAATTCCGGAAAACAAAATGACGTAATGTTGTTTGCTGTAGACTAAACGACGGAAATGTGTTTGTTGACAAACAGTGAGATATCAGAGACCGTCGTTTGCCCTGAACAAACAATGCCATTCTTCCTGTGACGTGAGAAAGTCAGTGTTGAATGGACACATAGATGTTACAGCCGCTTATGTAACTTGTTAGATCGGTAAATTGCTAAGATTTAAACTGGCGTAAAAACACTGGCGTGAGACACAATCCCTAACAATAATTTTAGAAAAGTAAGTGCTTGTTTAGCTTTTTTTTAGTTTGCCTTCTCGGTGCCATAATATTTTTCATAGGTAGATAAATATCACGGGACAATGTCACACCATTAATAGTCCCAAACTAAGCTCTAGGCTTGTACTATGGGTACTAGGCAACGATATTTTTTATTTAGAGAAATATATAGTTAAATACATAGAAAACATCCAAGACCCAGGAACAAATACTCTCATCACGCAATTATCTGCCCTTACGGGATTTGAACCCGGGACCGCTAGCTTCGTTGGCAAGGTCACTACCAACTAGGCCAACGTGTCGTTATCATCAGTAGGTACTTCTCATAAATTTTTGACTCAAACCTTCTTATGTTTCAGATCATTTTCAGAAGGTTGGTAATCATCTTAAAAAATTACTGAGCATATTCTTAGAAAACTTATGAAAATGTTCACTTTCTAGGCAAAAATAAAATTATTGAAAAACATTAACAATTTGAGAAGATATTAATGACCACCAAATCAATTTACGAGTTGAGCATTGCAACATTGACATAATTCTACATTGCTTACCAAGTGACGCCAGTACGTAAATAATTAAAAATTAAACGTTTCAATAAGATATTGTATTTCGTTGGCATTTCGGTTGAACTCGTGGATACAATTGTTTAATATTTGTCAAGATTAGATTAGATAGAAAAACAGATAAATTAATTTTCCAATTTTTGCATCCGTAGTTATCAAAAAGATCACTTACACTGTAAATATAATTTTATCAAACCGTTTGAGGGTATTAATGCAGTATTTAGTACATGCGTACTTTACCTTAAATTACTGCACCTACTCGTACCGTTTTATACATAACGTTTTGTGGAGTATACATAAACTGTGTTAGGTAATGAAAAAAAACACACTAGTGCGGTGATGTAATGATATTTTGATACAGAAGACAATGATGCTTTTTATCGAAGTGTGTTGATAAACGTATGAAACTCGCGAGCATTGGTGATTACTCTCCGCTCTATTATCCTACCTCGACTGTAATGACCAACTTAAGCACACTTGTATCATAATGTACTATTACGACATCGATTAAGGATGAAGTTTAAAGTATTGTTCCAAAATAGATGCATTCAGGTATTTTGTACTTTGAATTTTGGCAATTGAAAATTGATTATGAAGCTGTCATATTTCTCGAGCGAACCCAATATTAATGACAATCCCTTAACCACCTACCTCCCGTCTCACAGACTCATTCAAATTATAAAAATGTAATTTACCCAAGTGCGAGCATCCTAGGCCCGTATCGATAAACTCGACTTGAGTTTGATGCCCGTCACAAGATGCGTCACAAGACTGAGCTTTAATTAATAAACATATTTCAAGTCGTGAAACGTAATCCTTGTATCAGACGAGGCGGCTAGTTGTATGGGGATCTAATCCTGATCCTGAGTATGGTCTTTTGGTGACTTGAGATAATCTCAACACCCGAAAACATGGCGGACGCACTGCAAAATAGTCGAACATATGGTTTCTTTTTATCAGATTAATCGGTTTAAGAATAATAAAGTGTCATTTATAAAATGTAAGAGGCAAAATTTTACATCGAAAACGTATAACTTTAAAAATTATTATCTATACTTAAATCGAAGTTTTGACTTTGCCGCCATATAAAACTGCCTTCAAAAATTGTGTGCTATGTGTGGTGTTAATCCGTGTTAATGTGAAACTATTATAGATGCTAGATAATTTATATTAGGTATAAAGATATCGGAAACAGACCGACCAAGCCGGCGACACAATAGTTCCCTATAATGTTTGTGTTTAACAATAATGCGCAATCCGGAGGCGCGAAAAATTTACCTCCCATCCACGGGCTCATTTCACGTAAGTACAATTTACATTTATTTTATAGTACAGTGCACTCAAATACTAAGCCAGTGAATGTCATGTTATGTAAGAAATATTGATACTAAAATCCTACCAATATTTTATCATATCAGTATGTAGGTACCTAGCCAGATCTACCCATCCAACTTGCATCCAATCCTATTTCAACAATCTTAACCCGATTTAAATCGCATCCACAATATGACTAATGTTTTTATTTGCTGCCGTATAGAAAACCAATAAAGCTCATTTAATACTTTGTTAACGTGTTACGTTTTGCGTTGGAAACCCAGTGATCAAGTAAAACACGTAATTAATCAACTAATCCGTTTATTGACGCTTCGCGCAAGCACACGTAAATGACGTAGGGTATGGGTCCGTAAGGGGCCGGTTTGATTTTGCTCCTGGTTATGAGGGTGTGACGTCACGACAGTACTCCCCTGAACTCGGAGCCGTCGTGGAGATGGTCTGGCTGAAGGACGTCAGCAACTCGATCAGTGCGGTGGAGATAACAGGTTCCCCAAACCGAAACTTAGCACCCTGGAACGTATATTTCGTCCGCGTAAATAAAATGCGACAAAGCATCCGCCGTTGACTGTGACCATGGCAATAAGCGTGAAGCAAGGGGTACTGCGTGATGGTGATGAGTGCGGATGTCACAGTCAGAGCGGAGTTTACAAATAAGCTTTTAATGGATTTAATGATTTATTAATTCATTATAGACAAGAATGAAAAATCTGATTTAACACTAATGAGAAACACACGATGAATATGATATAAAAGCAGGAAATAAGCAGCTACATAATTGCAGGCAAAATCATAACGGTTGTCTAAAAATCATGGCCGTTAAAATCAAACGGATTTCTTTCACAAAGAAATGTCAACACTTACCCAATATGGGGTTAATATTCACACACTGAATTTATTATTACTAGTACTAGGACGAGTACGAAGTGCAAGTAATATAAGATAGTGCAACGAATGTGCTTAGCTATTATTTATTACGCCGGCGACGTATGATGACGTTATGCTCCGCGGAACAAAAAACGAACATGCGCCTGCGTCGATGACCATTCGTGTATGAGCGGGGAGCAGCGGTCGCGCCGAGGTGGCAGCCGCGGGCGCGGTGCGCGGCGGGGGACGCAGTCGTCGCGGCGTGGGAGCCGCGCTAAGATGATCAAATGCAACGCAAGGGAACGTTTTCTTTATTTATTTAATTATTATACTTATGTTAATTAGGTAAGTGTTTTATTTATTTGTATACATTATTATTATTTTTAGGTTTTAATTGAATAAAATATGCTTATAATAACTACCGTAACGTTTCTACGTTACAAACGATAGATTAATATAAACTTTATACTATAAGGTCTTGTAACTAAACATTTCGTGAAACGGGTTGCTAAAGTAGAGAGGAGGGGGCGTTTCGTGTTTTTGTTTTGTTGACAAATTGATTGACAATGACATGTCAGACAAAGACAAGGTAGGCATCGTTTAATTACGAAGGTATTATAATAAAAACAGAGTGATTTCTTTAAAAACGTATACACACAATCAACTAGTACTTAATAACAATTTCGGGTCCTGACATAAACGCGGAGCAAAAAGGAGCACTATAGATACCTAGGTATCTATGTGAAAAATAATCGTGAACCACCCGAAGAATCTTGTTTCTATCATTTGTGATTAGATAGTAAGTTTAACTTTAATTCGTTTTGTAGGTTGTCGCCAGTCCAATAATGGGAAACTTGGATAACATGGCGAGGTTCGCCGGAAATAATCAAGGATGCAATAAAGGGATTTGGATATTTTGAGAAGTCAGTGTTCACGAATCTCAGTAGCGGCCCTACGCAGTTGAAGACTATGGCAATTCGCTTGCCAGTTGCTAAACAAACTTGAAGTATACTCATGTCTTTGTAAACTTATTTATAGGTTAGAAATTTGTTTACATTGTGTCATCATGTCTTGTCTTGTTCTACATGAAAGAGGTACTTACGTGTAAGTAAAGTTGTTGATTAGTTCTATGGTACAAAACATTAATACTCGTATTAATAATTAATAATATTAGACATGTCATTTTTATTACCTAGTTTTTTCAAAGCGCTAGTGCCTACAACCCTTAAGTCCAATACCTATGTTCAAATAATGAATTGTCAAGTGATTAAACATTATTGGTCTACTATCAAAGCTCTACATGATGATTACAAAGAGTAGAAAAGAGGGTAAATTCAGCTTAAAACTTGAGAATATTAAAATAATGTTTGAAATATTGCTCGTAGAAAGTTAAAATATTTTGTTTAGGTTAACATGATCTTGATATTATTAATTGAATGAACTAGCCTCAACCTAGTCTGATGTGTTGAGAAACTAAGTACAAAATATTTTGTACTTATTGCAGCTATGAAACAATAGAATGCAGCGAATCAGATACAAATAAAATAAGGTAGTGAGTTGATTTTAAAACCTGTAAATTTTGTGTTTTATTAATAAATTAAACTTGCTACATGATAATAGTAGTTTTATTTATTGGTGAAGACATTTTGGGTCCCATTATGCTTGAAATTTCATACAAACTATAGGTACCTCTGACATTATTTAACTCAGCGTAATGAAAGTATTTGGATCCTACATAGGTACCAAAGGTAACCATAACAGGCTCTCTAAACTCTATATCTTTTCTAGCAGCCTCAAAGTGATTATGGAATACAGAAAGGCTGCTTTGTATGTGGCAGAGCAATCAAACAATGTTATTTGATTCTCACATGTATATTTACTTTTTAAACCCAAAATCAACAAGGATCCAGGGTAATGGTATTGGTTGATGGTGTTGTGGTGTTTATATTGTAATTATGAATTTGAATGTTTTTAGTTCATACACTGAGGCCCTTTCAGATCAGTGTTCTCTGATTTTATATATCAGTGGGACCATGGTGTACCTACTTAAGTTTATTTGTTTAAACATCAAACTTTCTGATATTAAATGTGTGTAAACTTGAATTTATAAACATTAATCTCTATCCTCGTCAGCCTAGAGTCAAGTTTGATGTTATAAATTTTAGTTTAGTTATATAAAATTTGACAGCACTGATCTGAACTGGTCCACCTGTGACATGATAACTTCCACTTGCCGAGCCATTGGCTGAGTTGTTTGATCAATAGTTAACTGAAGTAATGGTTAAATTTCGAAAATTTGACACATTTCCTTGAGATTTTACCATTAGTTATGATTTTTAACAATTAGTTTAACTACAATTCAAACAGGGGCCTTTAGCATATAAAATAATAGCTTATATTATAAGCGGAAATCTCTTTCCCACAGTATGTAAAAAGAGACTTGCACTTGTATTACAATTTACAAGCTTTTATGAAACGGGCCTCAGGCCCTAACTTTTAACTTGAGAGGAACAAGTCCAGTGTCACACTGACAAGTGGCCTAATGGGATATGTGTATGTATGTAAACATTTTATTGTACAAGGAAAAGAGATAATAATTACCTAATAGAGAAAAATAAAGCATAGATTTCTTCCATTAGTGCATGGATTATTATTGTTAATTGTAGGTATAATGACAAAAATATGGTTTTATTTGCTGAACAGTTAGCACAAGTTCCTGCGACTCGTTTGTCACTTGGTAACCCTCCACCTAATCTATAAACAAACAAAAACCAATAAATAAGGGACAACTGAGAAAATACAACTTGTGCTAACCAGTTGTAAAATATGCAAAAATAAAACATTCAGGTAAACTGCAGTTGAATTTTAATTGAGAAAATAATAATTATTTAATAAAGTTATCAATAACACATTAAACACCAGTTTTCCAGGGGACGGCAGACCATAGATCTGAAAATAACAAAAATAATAAGTGTAATGAAATCCTACCTGTTTTACACACTTTATTAACTGTTTAGAAATTATGTTACTTTGATCTTTTAATTTATATTTAATACTAAAAGTTTAAAAAATACATGCATATTTTAACAACAATAATGCACATAAACTGTCTGAATAATTATGTCAAAACTATCTTTGATAAACAACATTCAAATAAGAATTTGTCTAGTAAGTCTTGGTGATCATAAATTATAGCCTTGATCATATTTAACCAATACACTGAGGCAGTTTGAGGACTGATTAATAATAGATTCCTAATAACTTAAGGCTGTAGGCAAATTGGCAGCTTAAGAATATTACCTCCTTCAATATCCTGATAAAAGGGAAACAGTGCAAATTATGCATTTGGCTTCTTCCCCTGTAGCGGCTTTCATTTTTCATCTCAAGCAGAAGGAATTCTTCCAGGCTCCAGCCCTCGATATGCTTGCTGTAGGGGTTGACCTTCAGGATACGTTTGATTTTTTTAATAGGTAGGTACATCATCAGCCAGGTAGGTTGGTGCCGAGATGGATTCGAGAAGCTGCACCTTTGTCGTTGGTGTTCTCGGCCCCCGTCAGGGCCGGGAAGACAGATCGGGGTGTCGCCCCTTTCAGTGGTGTCCACATATGGCGTCAATTTGAACATATTTAATCCCTTTTCGTATGTTTGTAAGCCGCGGCGACGTCTTCCAGTTAGGAGGCTCCTAATCCTAACGGCGCGGCGACAGTCAGCCTGCGGTGAGAGGAGAAGGCGTCGGTAGCTGCACTTTTTAACTTGTATAATGCTTAAATACCAATGATTATACATGTACATAGTCAATGTTAAAGACCCAATTCACTTAAAAAAACTTATAGTTATAACCTGTAAGTAAACTACTGTCAATAGAACAATAAAGAAATTCCCGCTACGCACGTTTCGTTTTTTCATTTTAATTTCACTGGGAGTTTTTGAAATATTTAGAAATTTTACGTATATATGAGATCATCTTTAAGCGGAAAACTAGTTAAAAGAAATACTTTTAAAATAATGACTTGCTTTGTCAATTTACTTTAGAAATATGGATTTATTATGGTTTAAGTATCTTACCTTTGTCAAGTTTAAACGCAAAATAATTTATTTTTAGAAACCATGCAGATTCAAAACGTTTCGTTGGTCGATCAAAAATGATAGTGCTAGCCGTGCAGGGATTGAAATGCGCTTCTAACATAAGATCATCTCAATGGAGAGCTTCTCAAAATGACTTTATAAATAAGCGACCATCTTGGCTCCAGGATTACGCCTCGAGACGGTCTCAATTGATGAGTTCTCAGGTCACGTTTTGAGTCGAGTTTATCGATACGGGCCCTAGAAACGTCTGTGTCCTTGTACCTTCCCCCCTCCTGCCTCAGTGCCGCGTCACCGCTCACCGAGGTCGGTCGTGCACGCGTTTAGTTTTGGTGAGTATATTTCTGCCTCCGACCGTCTCTGAGACGGGGGTGGTAGGTGCATACGTATTATTTTCTTAGGGGTCCCGGAGACGGGTTTTAGGTGGTTAAGTAACTAATTATCCATTCTTATTTTCTTTACAGAGTCAACCAATCGCTTGGTCTAGTAGTCGGTGACCTTGACTACGTACGTAAATGCCCTTATTAATTTTTAAGAGCGATAAATATTAGGTACTATAGAAGTTTTGAATGGTTTTTTACGCATTTAAGTACTTATTTCAATAATAATGTGTAATATACGTGTAGCACTTTTAACACATGAGTTTGAGTAGGATTTTCATTGTATATTTCATGTTCTCGACTAATATTTCTAATGTTTTTTTTAGTCAAAAATGCTTCCCAGTGACGAGGTCATCCAAATGTGGCTACAAGAAGTGTCATCAGATGAAGATGAATTCTTGAACGATGACTGTAGCGATATAGAACCAGATGCTGACCCGCCGAATGTATTAGAGGAAAGTTGTGAATCAGATTCTACCATCTCGAGGGACTTGCAGATGGTCATTGGCGGTGTTTTTTAGGCTACTTGACATTTCGGCCTCGAATAGTTATGTGGTAAGAGTATCTACTGAAACAGGAAAACCGGAGAGCAGGTTCAAATTCATGAAACAACTCGCCGAACAGCTGGTAAGACCACACTTAGAGCACCGTGTAACTATTGTTACTATTCAAAGGGACCTACAAAATGCTTTAAATCGTATACTTTTCCACAACAATAACGATCATTTGCCAGCTCTCCAAAGTACTAGTGGTGTTGAAGAACGGTTGGAAGTACGGAAAACTTGCTCTACTTGTGACCCGAAAAAATAACGCAGAACCCAGTACATGTGTTTCGAATGCAAAATACCAATTTGCCTAAAATATTCGAATAAATTGTACATTCACTGCCGCGAAAAGCAGTAACTAGGAGGTCTGCAATTTTATCAAAATACTGCCTTTTTCATATTGCTATTTTGTTAATCAGCTTCGTTGATTATTGAATAATAAGAAATTACTACTTGGATCTTTATAGGAAGTTGTAACTTTAGTTGATCTCACCTTCCAAAGGATATAGTTCCTAGATTAAAATTTAAGGACCGGTGCCATATCTTTTAAGAAAAAAATTGTTATGTTAATTTTTTGATGTTATTATTATATTAATAAATAATTTAATTTGTGTATTCTGTTGTTTCTATTTCAAATTACCTATACAATCCACAATATTTAATATATAAGGGCGATATTATGTAGCCGTCCTAAGGACGGCAGGTAGGTGCATGTGTGATAAAAATAGTAGGTAGGTAGTTAAGGGTAGGTAAGGGTAGGTAAGTAGGTAGGTAAGGGTTGTCAAATACACTGATGATAGTTTGCTGTAGTTTTGAAATATTCACGTTTTATATTTAAAACAAGTAATTAGCACTGCAGTAATACAGGCTAAATTATTGATTTGGTATAATTATAATAATGGCAACAGTAAGATAAACAAGCCCACAGGTCACCTGATTGAAATGGCATCTGAGACCCATAGATCTTTGCATCATCAAGACTAGTAACCATCCACCTATGTAGTAGTTCCATCAACCTATGTAATGTGATATGCAATAAATGATTTGATTTGATTTGATTTAGTACCAGCCCCCTATTTCACCATCTTGACGATGACACGTGACAGGATTGACATATGACAATTTGGTATACATTGCAAAGTTAATATATACTGATACTTACTTCACTGGATTTCATATAAGCTACTATACTATATTGGTGACAGGTCCATTGTAGTTTAGTTCTCTGGTAATACTGTCACCAATCTAGCAGACATTACATAAACTAGCAGACTAAACATTATTTACCTCCAATACTAAATCTTATAAACCTATTTCTTTATTGCATTTATTGCAACACCAAGGCACACATAGACAATTTTGAACCAGTGGCGGTCGCCATCTTTGCTAAGTGACATTTAAGCGACATATGGAGTTAAATTTTTGTTGTGGTGAACGAGCGTCGGATATCTTGAGAAAATAATATTATTTTGAAATCAAGTGTGAATTTAAAGTTATAAAATCATGGAGAAATGCTGTTTTTCCTTGTTTTACGAGTATAACGCATCATACAGGAAAACCCCTGAAATTGCGTTCCATCCGTTAGTTAATCTTTTGCTATCATTCTACATAGATTTATTTTTGTTTACCGCGTCCTAACTAACATTGGTCTTCAAATATTTAGAAATAATTACAAGGGCAATTATTCATGAAGCTGGTAAAACTTGCAGATTTAAGGTTTTCTAAAGAAGTACGAGAAATATTTTTGGTTTTACTAAATAAAATAACCTCATATGACACTTAGTGTACGTACTGTGCTATTTATACAAGGCTGAACTAGGCCTAGGCCTGGCATTTGTTTGATAATGCTTCTAGCAGTACTAGATTTAACAAAATTGTGATTGCTACTCGCCTCGCCATTTAGCGAAATATTCTCTAGACAAGTGCTATGCCACGTTATTATTTTACGTTAACTGTTAATATTTTCAGATTTCAGTTACCTAAACACGTTCCTGTTTTTGTATTAGTATGAGTTCATCTTTTATGTGTGTAAAGCTGCCACGCATTCTGAGCAGTGATGTTATGTTATGCAATGGGTGTGTTGGTGTATTTTTTTCATATATTTAGCTATGCCACAGATTATAGCCACACACTAACACACATAGACATAAGATACTTTTTAACTGAAAAAAGGAGAGTTCCCGCTATTTACAGACGACTTTTCTGCATGAACGAGGACACGGGCTGAAACTAGTGAAAATTCCTTTCGGCATTTATCAATCATTCAACAATTTACAAACCGACAAGGGTCCTTACTAGTTCTTTGCTACACTAATATAACAATAAATTGCCTGACAGTGAACACAAAGGGTGAAAAAGTATTGTGACGATTTAAAAAAATCATTTACACAAAATTCTCGAGCCAGTTGACAAGTGACATCGCAATTCGAGCGAACCCTTTTCATATTTCTTTCGAGGCAAATGGTGCGTTAAAGAAAAAGTTCTTTCAAGTTATCATAGGTTTACAGGCTGTAACAATTTCGGAAGGACACGGTTACAGGAATAAGGTGTCAGTCAGGAAGCGGAGTGATGTAATCTAATAGAGGTTTTATAAAAATCAGCACGAAAGATCTTTGACCAAATAAATATAAAAAACCGGGCAAGAGCATATCGGACCATGCTCAGTGTAGGGTTCCGAAGCCGTTAAGTACTCTACAAACATAAAAATCAACAAGTAATAACTAATTTTCTATTTAAAGTCAATTGCTGCCGTCTTAGATGATTTTCGTAGGTATAAACACTTTAATCGCCTGTATCTCAAGAACCAATTATGCCTACTGAGTCGTGATAGTATTCCTTTTAAAATCGTTATATGGTCTTTCATTTAAAAATTTTAGTATTTGTAGTTTTGGCTGTTACACTTGAGTTTAATAAAAATTAGCGCTTTAAAGCTTAATATTTCATAAACGGATTACTTAATCGAAAAACTGTTTTTACAAACCCACCTATCCAACGACACCCCACACTATAGGGTAGACGATAAAAAAAATACATGGCGAAACTATAATTTAGTTTGACTACGGAACCCTAAAAAGAGTTAAATCAATCCATACTAATACACACTTAGTCCGTACTATTACTGATATTATAAATGCCATCTGTGTCTTTCTAGCTGTTACCTCTTCATGCTTAATCTGCTGATCCGATTTAGATGAAATTCGGTATGGAGATAGTGAGTCCCGGGGAAGGAAATGGGATAGTTTTTAACTCTGAAAATTATACTGTTTCCGAGGGAGCAGTGATAAACGGCTCCTACGCGGACACAGTGGTGGGCAAAAGCTAGTAATTTTATAAACACGAAAGTAACTTTGTCTGACGGTTACACTTTCACGACTAAATCACTGAATCGATTTCTATAAAAAATTGTATGTAGATAGCTTAAACCCTGAATAAGCAAATAGGGTACTTATTACTCACAATACACGACTTCTATACGTGAGGATTCAAAGGCAACAGCTAGTTATAAATATAATTAGGTCTTGGTTCTGTATACTGTACTTTGATAACATTTCTATTTTTTATGCCCGACTACGTTTGTGACATAACTTTAAACCTTGCAAAGCCAAATTTACTATAAACTCATTGTTAATAAATAATTTTGTAACATTACTACCATACCATCACCACAAACTTTCGTTGGTCATATAATAACATAAACAATACTAGCTTAATACTTAGCAAGTTGTACGGCAATTTACAACCGAACCCGTTATTCTATTGTCATTTTGTTACGTAAGCCACTTCCCTTCATATTTCCATACTACATGCAATGCTATTGTTAAAGATAGATTATGCCCCTAGTGCCGTAATTGGCAACTACCGAGCTCCTCGACCTTTGCATAAGCTGCCTCAAGGCTTTATTTTTGCACGTACTCAATTTGTCGCTTCACTGAGTATCTCCAAGACTAGATATTAATTTACATGAATAAATAAAATTTGCATTAGGAGCGTCCAAGGAGGAGGTAAAGAATACTGTTTAAAGTGCGCTGTGTAGGGGCATGGTGTGTATTACTGAAATGGTAATATTGGGTTAGTTGGAAAAGGAACTAGTTTTCCGCCTCGTGCTTTCTACTTTGTTGTAATCCGCGGGGACGTTTTGTCTTTGTATCTTACTGTAACCCTTGCTTAGAAACGAAATAGCATTGTTTTTAATTATCTTTTTAGTATCTCTTTATTTTCTTACTTTTATATAACATGTCGTATCGTGTACAAATGAACAAAAAACCGGGCAAGAGCATGTCGGAACATGCTTAGTGTAGGGTTCCGAAGCCGTTAAGTACTACAAATATAAAAATCAACAAGTAATTACTAATTTTCTATTTAAAGTCAATTGGCGCCGTCTTAGATGATTTTAGTAGGTATAAACAATTTAATCGCCTGTATCTCAAGAACCAATGATGTCTACTTACTCGTGATAGTTTTCCTTCAAAATTTGTTACATGCTCCTTCTTTTAAGTTTTTTTTCAGTTTATTAGTATTTCTAGTTTTGGCTGTAGGACACTTGGGTCTAATAAAAATTAGTGCTTTAAAGCTTAATATTTCATAAACGGATTAATTAATAGAAAAACTGTTTGTACAAACCCATACTATTTTTGAAAGATCTATCCAACGACACCCCGCACTATAGGGAAGACAAGAAAAAAAATACATCCCCAGTGGGGTTAGACAAGTTGCATTCGACAATCGTTCGTTAGCAATTGGATTTCGATAGACAAACGTATGAATTCACGTGACTATCTCGGTGGCTTATGTCAATTCCATATGATTTTTAATCATAACATAATCGCTAACGATTGTCGAATGCAACTTGTCTAGCCCTACTAGTTAAGTGTAGGGGAGGTAAACTAAAAAAAAAAAATATTTTCATTTTATTGTACCACTTTGTTGGCATGACTAATATGCATATTCATGCCAAATTACAGCTTTCTAGTACTAAGAGTCTATGCGCTAGGCTGCGGACGGACGGACGGACGGATATAGCGAAACTATAAGGGTTCCTAGTATGACTACGGAACCCTAAAAACCAACAGCTGAGAGCAGGGAAACTTTTGTATCCCTCGGTAAACTTTGTTGTTTTTGATTGGCAGTACCGTTTCCTTTCCCCCTATAGTCGCCTCACTCTCTCCCTCGTGAATCTAATGGTAATGCACTTTCTTCACGCCAATGATATTTCATCAGTGTTTTTTGTTGACGCTCTGAGGCGTATTAATGAAATTCTCACTTCTGTTGTTAGAGGAAATATTATTCTTCAAAATTCCACAGGGATTTTGAAACTTAATTTAAATTTTAAAAGTGTTTGCCCTGAGTTTTCAGTTATCGTTATAAGATTTGTTTTACGAATCTGTTGTAAGATTTTAGGAAATTGATGAAGCATCGATGAATTTTCCTTAAGTTAACAACGAAAAGTTGGTCAGGATTTTTATCTCTTCTACCTTGGAAACCTAATTACCGTCATAACTTTAGCTTGTTTGAACAGTTCTGCCAATACTTGTTTTTGGTAAGTTTACTAAATTAAAAACGTTTTTGTAATGTCAAAAAAAAATGTTTTCTGTATTATTATGAAGCATAGATTTTTGCAGCAATCTTAGAAGGTCCAATTGTATTTGACACTTATACGGTGAACTTCTTTACTAATTTTTTGTCTTTTTACTCTCGTTAACTAATGATAAGTTAATCTTAATGACCTTTAAGGTCAGTAATTAAAGGTTTAGTGGTGGTAGGACCCTGTGCAGGGTCCGTCCGGATCGCTACCACCATCTTATCCATTAACCACCCG
Organism: Acleris holmiana; assembly: GCA_949316455.1. Lineage (NCBI taxonomy): Eukaryota > Metazoa > Arthropoda > Insecta > Lepidoptera > Tortricidae > Acleris > Acleris holmiana. Next base: position 6,490,905 of record OX438774.1, on the reverse strand, counting down.
CCAAGCAACAGTGTTCGCATTGTTGTGTTCCGGTGTGGGGATAAGAAAACCGGTGAAATTACTAGCATAGAGGCATTCCATCTTAGTCCTCAGGGTTGGCGACGCATTTGAGGTCTTAGGATTATAGTCTTGACAATTCAAATGTCTATGGGTCTCAGATTCCACTTACCATCAGGTGGCCTGAGTACTCGTGTGCCTTCTCTTGAACATAAAAAAAAAAACTATTATTTTCTTAAAACGCGTATCTTAAAATAGGCACAACAGTGTTCACGTTGAAACAAATTTCCAACAAAGGATGTTCAAACTGTCGTTGAAATAACATTACTACCTTTACACCTATCCCGAAAATCTCCGCTCCATTGCTCCTATGTTTTACAGTAGTAATAAAAGATTCGAGGATATCCACGCCAACGAGGGTCAGGTTGTGATATTTTGTAAGGCAGAAACGTTGAATGTAAAACCTTATTGCATTGAAGAACCATTACAAGTTACTATCTTCATCTCTGTAACGGGCAGCAGCTGTTCCATTAGAGATCAAGAAAAATCAAGATATGAGACTAGGTGAACCGAGCTTTGATTTCGGACGGTAAGTTTGGATTTAAAGGCTACACGAAAATTAAACCTCGGTCATGTGTATGTCGTGCTACGAGTATAATAACTTTGCAAAAGCCAGCAGATTTCAGGTAAGGTCTGAGGTTGAGTTCTAGATATTGCTTCTCATTTTTTCTTATCATCAAAAATTAAAATTAAAATTAATTAAGGCAATTTTCTAACTTAGCTTGCGTCAATGGTGTCTCCATAAGTCAACTTCTAAATTATACATATATAAATTCAAGGATAAAGTACTACAAGATTATTATCACGATAATCATAATGTTATTTCCAATATAAACTATACCTAATACAATAATCAGCGTCATTAATAAGTTAACATTGTGATACAAATCACAACATTTAAGTTTAGTGCTTCAAAAATAATATCCCATCTTAAACCTTTGCATCAATCCTTAAGGTACAAATGTTGAGAACATTTTATTTCCCAGTATAAATAAAAGTAGATAACGATCAACCCAACCCGCAAACACGTGAAAGAGTAAATCCAATTTTTAAAAGTCCGACTTTCTAAGGATTTTGGCGACCTATTTATCTCGGGGTCGAACTTTCTTCACAAGGTCCTGGGTCTCGTGTATCCCGTGATAAATTGCCCTCTCAGGCCGATATTCAATAAACCTGAATAATTTGGGCAAAAAATACCCAAATAAATTCAAGATTAAGAACAAGACCCACCCAATTTCGCTCAAAGGTTTTTAATTAAAAGGAAGGTTCGTAAATCTCTTCATGTAGATTGTTTACTTTTACGTTGTTAGGCTTTTTTTAAAGTTAAGTTTGACTTAGCACCATCATTGTTAAAAAAAAGATTAAGTTCAACACGCACTTTTTCAACATAATTTTACTACTACCTACTAGTCTTTAGTGTTTCACTGCTGTTTAAAGGCCTCCCTTTCGTCCTACAATTTCTGTCTTGCGCAGCCTCCCACCAGTCCCTTTCAAAAACGTCAAGGTGATACTAAATAATTCTATGATTTACAAAATATATTGACTACAATTATTTTTAACTGTGTTAAAAAACAATTTCAAATGAGTAAGATATTCTAAACTGGATATTTCTTGCTCGATTGCATTACCATTTCTTGGTCCATAACATTTTGCCCTTATGTCTATTGCAGATTTAATTAAATTTTCGACACATGAATAAGATTTAAGTCTAGAGCTTTGAATTTTTGAACTCATATTTCATATATCATTTGGTTGGCTAGGTTAATTAATATCGTAGGAAATAGATAAGAAAAGTGAAAATGATATTGTTCGGAGCAAGTGGGTTATTGTGAGGAAAACGTTCCGAACTTAAAATATGTTTAATTTAAACAAAATGTAGCTTACATTTTTTATCTAAGTAAGAGAGACGTGTTTTTCGTCCGGATGAAGTTAGCAAGATGGCGGCCGGAACTCCCCACCATCTCACGCGCAGCTGACGTTACTTCGGTATAGTGTTGCCAGTGGCAACATGCTCCCCCCCTTTGAAAGCTTCTCTTTCAAAGAGCTCATGGGATATTTCTAAAGCACAGATTCTTGAAACGGATCTTTTGATGATACCGCCTTTAGTACGCACGTCGACCACCCTGCAGATTCCGTCAGGTCCAGGATGTAGAGCGTGGATGCGCCCCAAGAGCCACTTCATCGGCGGGAGTTGGTCATCCATGACGAGAACAAGGTCGCCGATTTTTATGTTTGGTCTGCTAGTTTTCCACTTGACACGCTGCTGTAGAGTGGATAAGTAGTCTTTGGTCCAGCGGGACCAAAAGTGTTGCCTCAAGCGTTCAATCAGCTCGTATCGGTTGACGCTGATTCGCTCGGTGACGGGCGAAGGTAGCGAGGTCAAAGGTCGACCCACAAGGAAGTGCCCAGGTGTAATAGGAGCTAGATCGGAAGGATCAGCTGACATTGAAGTTAGAGGACGCGAGTTCATTATTGCTTCAATTTGCGTGAACAGTGTATATAACTCTTCAAAAGTTAAACTAGAATTAGCTGCAATACGTTTTAAGTGAAATTTGGCTGTTTTAACTCCTGCCTCCCAAATACCTCCGAAGTGAGGTGCATAAGCAGGTGAGAATTTGAAAGTAATACCTTCATTGCACGCGAAATCAATGACCGGCCCTTTACAAGTTTGTAACAGTCTGTTCAGTTCGTTATTAGCACCAACGAAGTTTTTTCCATTGTCACAGTAGACAGTATGAGGTTTCCCACGTCTTGAAATGAACCTACGAAGGCACAAAATAAAAGCACTGGTGCTTAGGTCACTAACAACCTCCAAGTGTACAGCTTTAGTAGAGAAGCAAACAAATACGCATAAGTAGCATTTGGAGGTTTTAGCGCCTCGACCTTTCCTATTTAGGATTAGAAATGGACCGGCAAAGTCGGTGCCACAAGTCTCAAACGGTGGAGCAGGAGTTACTCGAGGTTTCGGTAAATTACCCATTAGTGGAGATAAAGCTTTACACTGATACCTTTGACAAGTGACACATTTCCTTACGGTAGCTGTGGCCAATAATATGCCACCTGTGGGCCAAAACTGATCACGAATAGAATTCAATAATAGCTGTGGTCCACAATGTAATAGACGAGAATGCTCTTTTATAAATAACATTTTTGTGAAAGTATGTTTAGGGTGCAATAAGATTGGGTGTTTTTTATCGTATGGACAATGGACCGCATTGACGATACGTCCACCGACTCGCAGAACACCATTATCGTCTAAGAATGGATTCAAGGAGATAATTGACGACCTTCGATTTAAACATTTATTAGTTTCTAGTGAGTTAATGTCCTTTTCGAATGATTCCCTTTGAGATGCCTTAGCTAAAAGTGTAAGTGACTGGTTTAATTCCGGGCAGGTAAGTTCCTTAGTTAGTTTATTATTTTTATTTTTTGAGTTGTTTATAAACCTTAGTACATAAGCGAATACTCTTTGAAGTTTATAGAGCTTTGAATATTTTTCAAACGGAATGACAGAATCAGATCTAGTTTGACCAGTAAAACATCTTTTTATTTCAGGTAAAGGCTCAGGATTGTGTCTATACTGAGGCCACTCATTCTCAGGTTTCCCCAGGAACTCAGGACCGTGCCACCAGAGTTTATTGTTGGGAAGAAGATTTGGTTGAATACCTCTAGAGGCTAAGTCAGCAGGATTAAGATCTGTAGGTACATGATGCCATGCATTTTTGTCAGTTAAGTCCCGAATTTCGTCTATTCGGTTATTAACAAAAGTTTTTAGTGTTTTAGGTTGAGTATGTAACCACCCTAACAAGATAGTTGAATCAGTCCAAAATAAAGAGCGTGAAATAAGGTTCATATTAGATGCCTGTATAAATTTTGCATGTAATCGAGCACCAAGTAAACCTCCTAGTAGTTCTAAACGCGGTATAGTTCCTGACTTTAAGGGAGCCACTTTAGTTTTAGCGCAGTGTAGATTGACTGAAACATTGCCAGAGTCATCAGTAGATTTTAAGTAAATGCATGCAGAGTAAGCATCCTGCGATGCATCTGTGAAACAGTGCACTTCTACTTTATTAGGAGATTTACAAAGAGTGTGTCTCGACACTTGAATTTGTTCAAAATGTTTAGTTTTATTATGAAACTCAAGCCAGGTATTTTTTATTTCGTCTGGAATGGGATCATCCCAGCCCACATCCAGCAACCATAGTTTTTGAAGTATTATTTTATGAAATATAGTACATGCTGATAGAAGACCCAGCGGGTCAAAGATTTTGCAAGAATTTGACAAAATGGAGCGCTTTGTTACATTAGTTATATTATCAGTGTTAACAGAGAACTGCAAAGTGTCAGAGTTAGGAGCCCATTTTAGCCCCAACACAGATGACTCCTTACTGAAGTCCTGAGGTTGAGTAGTAGTGGGAATGCCATGAAAGATATTGGGACAATTAGTACGGAATTTACGCAGTGGAAAGCAACCTTCAGCAAGTTTTTGTATAACACTCTTGACAGTAGTCTTCAAGTCAGATTTTGAGTTAGATCCTGTACTGAGGTCATCAACATAAAAATGGTATTTAATGGTGTTGGCAATGGCCTCATCTTGACACTCCGCTGCTAGTTGAGCCAGACACCTTGTACTTAAGTATGGAGCCGAAGCGGTTCCATAGGTCACAGTGTTAAGCTGTAAGACTTTGAGAGGCTGACTTTCATCATCTCTCCAGAGAATTAGTTGCAGGTGACGCTGAGATTTATCTAGGTGCACCTGTCTGTACATTTTTTCAATATCACCTGTGACCACATAAGCATATATTCGAAATCTAAGTAAAATCGACATCAAGTCATCTTGCACTACAGGCCCCACCATCTGGATGTCATTTAAAGATTTATTCGAAGTAGTCTTACAAGACGCGTCGAAGACTACTCTAAGACGAGTGGTCTCGCTGCTGTCACGAATCACAGCGTGGTGGGGTATGTAGTATCCAAAGCTAGGACGAGTAATTTCAGTTAAGTGCCCTAATGCCTCATATTCTTTTATAAAGGAAGTATATTCATTCTTTGTATTAGATTTAGTTAACTTTCTTTCTAGATTATAGAAACGCGTTTTGGCGATATGAAAAGAGTCGCCTAGAGCATCCTCTGGGTTTTCACGAAGGGGAAGTTTGACACTAAAGCGGCCATCATTTAAGCGGATAGTATTTTTAACAAAATGAGTTTCACAGTACTCCTCATCTTTAGATAGTTTAGGTTTACAAGTAGCATTGGGAATGTCTTCAAGTTCCCAGAATTTGGCAAGTGATTCTCGAATCTCTCTAGAAAAATTGCAACGCGTAGTAGAGCTAGCAGTCTGTCCAGTTGGACCAGAAATGAGCCATCCTAATGTGGATTCTTGCAGAGTTGGTTTATTTTTACCCAATTTAATTTGCCTTGCGCCGACAAGGTCCCAGAAAACATCAGCCCCTAATAAAACATGAATCTCAGAGGGCAGGTAGAAACTAGGGTCTGCTAGCTCTATAGAGATAGGGAGGTCAAAACGCGAGGAGTCAACTTCAATGCTAGGTAATTGACCAGTTATCTCGGGAATTACTAGACAAGACACATTAATTTTAAAAGAATTGACACGTGACCTAACCTCAATATTGCAGATTTTATTAGTGTCCATTGGGCTGTTATTTATACCAGATATAGATATAGGACTTGTATGCGAGCAAACAAGATTTATTTTCTTTTGTGTTTTTTCAGATATGAAGGAAGACTGGCTTCCAACGTCAAGAAGAGCTTTAGCAATCAAAGTTTTACTTGTTTTAGGATTAAACAATTCCACTTCAGCAGTGCAGAGAAGTACCTGACCAGGTATCACTGCTGAGAGAGACACTGGGTAAGAGTGAGTAGTGCTATGACCAGGACCGGTCAGTGTAGTTGGTGCTGCTTCAGCAGACACCACATAAGGCATAGACGCTTGAGGAGGAGCTGCCACTTGAAAGGCTGATACTTGAGGACTTGCATGAGAAGTACCCGCAGGTAAGTTGGCACTACCATATTGCTTGTGTAATAGTAAGTTATGTTTTTTGTTGCAGAATTTGCAAGGAGTATGCTTACAGTTAGTAGAATGATGACCAGGGCGAAGACAATTTTGGCACAAATTGTGCCTCGATACTATATTTAATCTAGCATCTAAAGACATGGATTTAAATTTATCACATTTGTAAAGCAGATGACTTTGTGAGCACACAACACAGTTTTTACTTTCATCGGTAGAGGAGGCCACAAAAGCTTTTACATGTTTATTTTCCTTATAGTGCATTTGTAGGGGTTTTTCAGATTTATTAATATCATTTTTAGTATACTGAACCGTTTCCAAAACGTCAGCACGGCTACGCAAATAATTATAAAATTCTTCAAGAGTCGGAGAAGAATTTAAGTTGCTCCGATGTTCCTCCCATTTGCGACTTGTGGCGCCATCTAGTTTAGACGCCATCATAAAGATAACTAGAGTGTCCCATTGAGACGTAGGTTCATTCAAGCTGTTTAAAGCTCGCAGATTTTTTGAGTAATAGTCAATCATATATCTCAAGGACCGAAAAGATTCCTTGTTAATAGTGTCAAAGTTAAATAGTGCCTTTAAGTGGTTATTAATCAGAATTCTACTGTTATCATAGCGTTCACAAAGAAGCTTCCAAGCCAAACTGTAATTATTTGCGGTAAACTCAAGTGACTTTATAACATTTGCTGCGCCTACCTCAAGCGAGGATCGCAGATAGTGAAATTTGTTTATTTCAGGAATAGAGTTATTTTTGTTGATCAGAGAGTCGAAGGTGTCTCTGAACTCCATCCATTTAATATAGTTACCATCAAAGGATGGCAGTTGTATAGTAGGCAGTTTGATGTTACAATTTAAGTTATTATTGCCAGCAGCTGATGAGGCAGAAGAAGCATTTTCAGGTAAAGCTTCTGTAGCATTTGAGTCAATTAGGCTTTGAGCCACTGATATGTGATTGCAAAAGTTATTTTCTATACACTCATGTTCCTCTATCTGCTCCTCAATATCTGTAGCCAAGATTTCAATTTTATATTTTAATTCATCAAACTGGTTAAATAATTCTTTAAAACGCGACAATTTTAATTCAAGTTCACAAAGTAACTGTTTAGTAAGACTCTTTTTCTCAATTACTTTTTCCAAGTACTTAAAAAAGTTAGTAACTCTTGCTTTTATTGAACTGCGTTGTTGCAAAAGTGCCTTTAATTCTGCCATAATGAGAACTTAATTTAGATAGTTTTCTACACACAGCACAAGTAGTTATTTAGTAAACAACTGAACAGACCGCACAACAAAGTAAATAAAAGATCAAACCGTATAGGCCGTAAGAACTACGACAAATTGGCGCTGGATCAGCTGTCAGGGAATTCGCGCGCAAGGAAGGTTACGAGAGGTCACGCTCAGGCTGCGACGCGACGCGCTGAGTAGTAGGTAAGAACGCAGAGGTCCAAAGAGGCAGGAATCACCGCAACCTGGAATGTGCAATTTGAAATGCTAAGCGATGTGCAAAAGCAGCAGTAAAGAGGTGTAAATGACAAGTTGCATGTTAAGTTAGTCAATAAATATTAGAAGTATAGTTAGATAGAATACGTAAAGTACAACTGAGTACCTTTACGTAACAGTAAGAGAGATTAGTGCACCTATTAGTGACAGGTTGCAAGCCTATCGCCTAACAGTAGCACTAGCCGTTATTACCTTAGTCGCCTTTTACGACATCCACGGAAAGACTTGGAATGGTACTATTCTAACCCGGCAACCATACGGGGTTATATTTAGTTATTTTGTTTAAACACAAAACAATTTCTTTTTATAATAGTTTAAGTTATAGACAAAAGTAGATTTACCACAGTAAGTTACGAAGTTAAATGTAGGTTGTCAAAAAGTAGTAAGTAAGAGAGTAGACAACCTAGGGCTTATCAAAACCTAGGACTTCGAACTGTTTAGAGAGTGGTAGATTTTAGTTTATGAGTAGCATAAGTTTATTCTATGCATTAAATTAGGTAGAACGAATCTGACTTCATAAAAGTTAGTACGTGCATACCATGAATGATGCAAGAAAGATAACCTAGACAGGTTGAGAGCACAATGCGGCGTGCATATTTATATAACACTGTTCACACAAGGAAGCAAATATGAACCAAACCTTTTAGCTTAAAGGAAAAAGATACTAAAAATGGGCGTACTTCCCTGCAAGAGACGATATGACAACACACTTTTCGTCACCAGTATTCTTCGGCAGGTTGGTCCCGCGTCCATTCAGCAGGAGATCCAGTCAATTTAGCAAGCGACTCTCAGCGATCGCCATTAAATAGGTTGTGTCCACGCCGCGTGTGTCGAAGCCATCTTCATGCGTCAGTAGTAATCCGAAGAAATCGAATCACGTCGGGGTCACCAAATGTTCGGAGCAAGTGGGTTATTGTGAGGAAAACGTTCCGAACTTAAAATATGTTTAATTTAAACAAAATGTAGCTTACATTTTTTATCTAAGTAAGAGAGACGTGTTTTTCGTCCGGATGAAGTTAGCAAGATGGCGGCCGGAACTCCCCACCATCTCACGCGCAGCTGACGTTACTTCGGTATAGTGTTGCCAGTGGCAACAGATATGAATCCACAAAATAATCATTTATGAGTAACCCTCTTCCTGCTTTGTAATGATATTGGTATTTCTATAAAATAAAAATTCTGCGAAGTGATACGTTCCATGAAACAAACTTCTATAAAACAGTGTACAACCGATGATATGAATATAGTACACACACATACACAACATCACGCCTTCATTCCCAGAGTGGGGTAGGCAGAGCTACAGAATTACCAACAACTCTAAAAAGACATGTTAATAATTCTGTAACCACATTTTGCACAAGTAGGCTGAGATATTTACTAGTGTATTAGTGACAGGTTGCAAGCCCATCGCCTAACAATACTAGAAGCCCTTATTCCCTTAGTCGCTTCTTACGACATCCACGGGAAGACATGGAGTGGCACTATTCTAACCCGGAAACCACACGGGCAATGAATATAGTAAATTGTGCAATTATTCTTCTAATAAAGAAATGGACATTGTTGTTTAGACTAGACATATAATATAGACATCATGATTTTAAAAGACAACACAGGCTAAACTTCTTCAACAGCAATGCAAATTGTAAATCTAAATCACTCGGGCGTGGGGACACCTTTAAATAAAAGTGGTGTCATTTTTTAGCATTATGAAAAGCGCCCTTTTTAAGATGCTTACATTAAAAAATAGGCACCTAAATGCAAAAACTATCTACCTATTTATTTATGAGTTTGCCATTTGGACGAAATATTTTTGGTCTAACGTATCATTTCCCAATTTTGTCCAAAAATACGTTTTTCTTCGCAGCAGCTTGCGCTTTATTGTACCACTAGGTGCCCTTTTTAAGATGCTTACACTAAAAAATAGGCACCTAAATGCAAAAACTATCTACCTATTTATTTATGACTTTGCCATTTGGACGAAATATTTTTGGTCTAACGTATCATTTCACAATTTTGTCCAAAAATACGTTTTTCTTCGCAGCAGCTTGCGCTTTATTGTACCTAGTCACAGGTCGCCTACCTAATAGTTTAATAACGAGTATGGTATTCCAAAAATAAAACAATACTAACACAACTTGAAATGCATTTGCACTTAGAATTGCAGTTTTGAGATTGTAGTCTCAAAAATGCAAATATGGGTCTCAGATCCCCGCTTACCCACTTACCCTCAGCTGGCCTGTGTGCTCGTTTACCTTCTCCTAGCTATAAAAATCTCAGCTTTGCAAATAATTTCTCTTCTATCTTTTCGCTTCATGCCCTTTCCTTCGTTCGTGCTAACGTGTTACTGCAAGCTTCGCAATTTACCTCTCTATCGGTCGAGTTGCACAACCATTGCCACCAATAAACGATACTTAAGCGAGTGGTGGCATTTAAAAGAGATGTTAAAGGGCATGATTCATATCGGAACTGCTTAGCATTGCTTGGGATCATTGATGTTGTTGCCTTAAAACAACTAACTATGCGGTCTAGGGCGCCTAGGAAAGATGCATAACGCGTTAACGTTAGCAATTTTCGAAAACTGACACACAGGAGCAATGAAATGGAAATTCTGTACTAAGAGACCCGTTTTAACTGCTCTTGATTATACAATACATATATTAACGTAAGCCTATCGCATCGGTTGCTTATATATCAACTCTATACATTTTGTCAGATAACACCATGCTCAATTTGTGTTGTCGAATTGTGTCAAATAAAGATTTTGTCATTGTCATTAATTTGACAGTTTTTGAATATTATATCATATCATATCATATCATTTATTGCATTTATGTGTTACAATGGTGTTACAAACATTATATTAGTCCAACATAAACCCTGTAAGGGCGTAGCAATTTAATTATTTAATAATTTACACAAACTCAAGCTATGTACTTATAATTAATACTTAAAGTCTAAGAATTCCTGCAACGTGTAAAAACTATTATCTAATAGAAATTCCTTTAGTTTTTTGTAAAATAATTTATCTTTATCCATTAGTCTTATGTTCAGTGGTATTTTATTGTATATTTTTATCGCCATGTGGTAAGTCCCTGAACCAACCATTTTCATTTTATTGCTAGCATTAAGTGTATATAGCTTCGTATTTCCTTTAAAATTAATAAATAAATATAAGGGGACAATTTCACTAAAATTGACTTAGTCCCGAACTAACTTCTAGGCTTGTACTCGTACTATGGGTAAATATATCAAAGACTCAGGAGCAAATACTGGCACATCTTACAATTATTTACTCTTACCGAGATTGGAACCCGGTACCGCTAACTTCATAGGTAGGCTCACTACAAACTAAGATAAACGTGTCGTTTAATTTATTTAATTACTGCAAATGTCTAAACGTATGTTTTGAAATTATATCTTTTTATAACTTAAATTTTACTACAAATAAATGTTTAAAATACCTTAGTTTCTTCTGTTTTGCGTACTTGGGCATTAAGTCCACCATTTTGTATTATATTATTTTGTGCAAATTAGTTTAAACAATTAAACAAATAACAAAGGTCACATTATGCTCGTTATAAAGGTAATGTTTGGTGAAACATGTGACCGCAAAAAAAGCTACGGCGAATACAATATTATGAAACAGATAACCAAATGACTAATGACAATTTACAAAACATTAGTAACTCCTAAAAATACACCTACACATATTAATTAATAGTTTTGTAAAAGCCGATTTTAACATAAATTATAATGTAGAGTGTCATAATGTAAATTTCCATTTACACATACATACATACATAAAGTCACGCCTTTATTCCCAGAGTGGGGTAGGCAGAGCTACAGAATTACCAACAACTCTAAAAAACTTGTTGATAATTTTGTAACCACATTTTGCACAATCAGGCTAAGATATACCAGTGTATTAGTGACAGGTTGCAAGCCCATCGCCTAACAGTACTAGAAGCCCTCATTCCCTTAGTCACCTCTTACGACATCCACGGGAAGACATGGAGTGGCACTATTCTAACCCGGCCACTACACGGAAATTTCCATTTCTCTTTCGAAATTATTCACTGACACCAGGATTCACAAAAATATACTTATCATATACGCGTGCCTTGAAATAGTTATCATATACGCGTATCTCGATAACATTAACATCCACCAATTGCAATCGATGCTTAACGAATGGGCTCTATTAAAACACACTTTATACAGGGTGACTTCAAATTGGTAATACAAAATCAATGTTTTTACACACATTTCCCCTAAACTTAGCCCCTCAATTAAGTCTCATACTTTTAAAATAAAAAGAAGTATTTTTTTTTAATTATTAAATTATCCTATTTTTGTTGGCTTAACATGGTTATTCCTACCATAATAATAAACAAAGAAGTTTAAAGAATTTCAAATGAACACTTTCCTCTTTGGTTATCCGTCACCTGTCGCAATTTATGAAGAAAACGTGTTTTGATTAGTAATTGTCACTTATCAAAGAAAATAAGAAAGTGTTGTAAATGTAGTGTAACCACACTTTGGGACTTTAATTATTTGTTTTGTTCGAAAATTAGCATTAATTAAATACAGTTAATTTTAACAAAGGGGTTAATGTATTATACTGTGTGGCATTAACTAAGCCACAAGTGTTTTGTATTACCAATTTGAAGTCACCCTGTATATCACTAAGCAAAATCGCTCATTCAAAATACCCAACTACTCTTTTTACCACATTCGCCAAACATCAGATTCCAAATATTAGGTAAAAATATTAAATAGGAGCCCGTGGTTTCCCATAATTTTGTTTATTCATAAATTACTTTGTTAACATAATTATTGGTAGTCATCATTTTTATGTTGCTGGAACCGTCAACTTATCAGGATTTCTTAAATATCTTACGTGTAGAAAAGGCTAGTTTGAGTTAGGTTTGATTTGTAAAACAGATTAAGCCTAAAAATAATAATTGCAAACAATATAGACCCATAATAATCGATACGCCAATTTTAAATATTTAATTTTGGAATTCCAGTATAACAAAAAAAAATGTATTCCAGGAATAAGCGAAATTAAATAGGTTTCTAAATGAGGAGCTCGCTCCTGTGGTTGTGAGAATGAGAGTATACTCGAGGACAAATTAAGTGCTACAAGCGTAATTATTACTTTTGAACAAATTGATGCAGTTTATTTGTCGTTTAATTTTAATACGGATTTTATTTCACATTTTAACAATCAATTTATTGTTAAATTACTTCCTAAAACTAAAGTAATTTCTGCTAAAGTTTCGTTATTTTCATGAAATCCAAAGCATTTACGTTACTCTAGGACGAAACTACCACAAAATATGTGAAACCAAAATTATAATAAAAAAATATCAATTCTATGAAATCAATGTCCACGTAAATCATGTTTTGACTAACAGATACATTAATAAAGAGCATTTTGTTCACTATAATATTTTAATATTCATGTATCTAAGAAAACATTGCACGAAAATACGACTCCCCGATGTAAGGACTGACTACTTTATGATAATTCTGTCTCGCTGCAAATCCTCCGAAATATAACATCAGCCACAATAATAGGAATAACCAGGTTTTCCACCTCGTATTTTCCGTATTAAGTATTTTGTTGAAAGCCCTTCGCGACCCCTCTTCGTATCCGATATCATCCCCTCAAAATTATGAAAGTGTATAAACATTTTCACGCCCCAAGCCAGCCGCCCCCTGATTTCCACATTTCCGTTTGTAACTTATTATTATCAAATCAAGTTATAGATACCTAGGTATCTAAGTACCGGTTGCATGTCGATTCACTCCCCCGAATGGAAATATTAAGGTGAACTTTCGAGATTCTAAATCATTGTTTTACGATACAGTAATTTTGTTGGAGGGGCCCGGAATGGTTTTTTAAACTTTGGGCGTGATGTTTGGAATTGGTTTCACGTTTAACATTCCCCTTATTTTTTTACAAATTATTTTATCAAATGTAATTTGTAGAAAGTTTTACCCTGTCTATGTAAATTTTACTTAGTACTTCTCAAATAAATAATGTGATAAAACTTAACGATGTATCAAAAGGGTACCTATTATTTTATCGAAAAGCCTTTCAATAAACATATCATTTCACAGAATTTTCCTTTTTTCGAAAGACATTTCTCGCCACATGAGTATTTTTGGTAGTCACAAGTTAAGACTTGTGACCGACCGATGTAGCCTGTAGCCTAACCTAACCTATTTACGTTAATGAATGTTTAAGATTTCCTGATAACATCATGGTTTCAGCAAAAAATTGCATCCAATGAAATGAAGTTCGATATAATGATTGGTTACCGAATCAAAAACCATTAATGTAGGTACAGGCAATATTGAATCAAGCGCATTTTCGTTTTACAGTGGCTGTGTCTCGCGAAATGTTTTCGCTGTATCTTATTCAAATGAGAGAGATGAAGAATCTGAAAAATGTGGTCAGAAAAAGTGGCCACCAAACAGATGCGACACTTCCAACATAACTTCTTAGTCCCGTTCACTAAACGTTACAGCTGATGCACCCAAGTCGAAAACAATAGCAAACGTTCAACGTAAAATAGCAAAACACAACGCAAGAACTTTCATGCAAATGTCTCGTCAGCGACGCCGTTAAAACTCATTTAGTACGTGATAACAAAGAACCAGTCTGGATATGCGTTAATTTACATAATCTGTGCATCAAATTCCGTTAATTTTCTTTTAATGCACGCCAGTGGATGCTGTGCAGAAATGTGAGAGGAAGGATCGCTAGTCGCTATACCACATTGGTGGCAGATATAATGTTGTGTAATCATATTATAGTCAACGTTTGGGTTAATAAGGGGGGTGATTCTCTCACCGCGCTGCGTCGATCTTACAGGTAAGTTTTATCCGGCAAGTTTAAGAAGTCCCGTCGGAGCGTACAATCAACAAGTGCGTGCCTTCTTAATTAGACAGCTTTATACGACACTGAACTCGACTTACTGCCTGCTGCCTTGCTGAGAAGGCACGCGCTAAAATGTGTTTTGTACGCTCCGACGGGACTTCTTAAACTTGCCGGATAAAACTTCACCTATAAGATCGACGCAGCGCTGTGTTGAGAGAATCACCACCAAGTACACCTAATCCAGGTATTAAAATCAATGGTCTTGTTTGAAGTCAAAGTAAGTATCTACTTGCTCGTAGATAAGATACGAAATGGAAAAATACAGTTTCTTTTTTTTAGAACTTTGGTTAACGTTGTTTTTATTATCAATTAACGCATATTTTCTAAAATCAAAACTTGGTATTGCCTTGGCGTTTTTTCCGTTAAACTATATACAAGTACTCACTGATGATACTGGGTTTTACTCAAATAACATTATACACTTAAAATCATACATTCATATTTCCTTTGTACTTATTCCGTTCCGTTTCCGTGTCAAATTCGAAAATAACGAGACCTATTATAACTTTATCTCTTAAATTTATTAATAATACGAGTTCAATTAAAGTTCGTTTATTTTCAAAGGATTAGCGATCCAATAAAATCATAAATCTCTTCAGAGTGAAATGCAAACAGCGGGAGTGTAGGCGACAGTCTTGCTACGTGCTTCCAGACGGAAATCTGGACTTTAACTTCAAGAAACTCGTATCTCACTAGAACTGTGTGCTGAAAAATTATCTTTGAACTAATGAAAATAAGACTTACAGTTGTGTTCGACTCAATAATTACATAGGTCTTTAAGAAATTAAAACAACGTAATAGTACATTATGCCCGTGAAATTTGCACATTATATCGAATTAAAGTATTCTATTTGCCAGAGCAATGTAGATATTTATATTAGCTATTGCTTAAGTAAGCTTTTAACGGTATGGTCGTATCAAACACTCATGTTATTCAGAAGGCGTCAACTGTAACAGCCATATGCTAATACTATTAAACGCGTATTTTAGTAGGAATTGAATTTTTCGGTAAAACAACAGTTTAAGATACATTTTGTTTTAATACTTTCTTTGTTTATATGTGATCAAAGAGTAAGGTGTTTATGGTTTAATGCACAATTTTATTGTTGATAAAAAGAAATATGCAGGGTGTCTTAAAAACTGGACATAGGCTGGAGGCGCCTTTTTACTCCACCTTGGTTAAAGCGGAAATTTAATAAAAGACTTCGATAGATGCGGGAACCTAGGCGCGAGATTTTCATAAAGTGGACTGTATGTTATTTGGAGATGGTTGTTGTTGTTGTTGAAAGTAGGTGAGAAAGCTAAACACTTGCAACGGCTTGATAGGTCGATGAGAAAGGAAAAGGGACGTGGCATACGTACTCACCTGGATTTCCTTGTTTTCTTCGGAATCGAACCCCGAACAGCGTCAAGACAGTCCGGGACGCTATCACTTCACTGCACCACGAGCCTTGCAGTCTTTTTGCTTAAAGTTCTCAACTTCTGGTTAAAATAATTGTCACAAACACGACACGAGTAACGTCGATGCTCACAATATGGCGAATTAATGAAGAGTGATTTGCCATTAAAATATCTGAATGCGACGGCCGTAGACAAAGATGGCCATAGCATTAGTGCACATGTTTGATAGGGATGGAAGTTGTGAAGGAAATAAAGCCCTTGCAAGCGTATATCTACCTTAATTACGAAATATAAAATATAGAAAGATACGAAATCCAACATAGGCTGATAGACATTTAAAAATAATAGCATAGGCTCATTGTGCTAAAAAAAAATTGGCCTAACCCTACGAGTATAAGTAAAGAAATTATACATTCAGTTTAAACAAAGCCCTGGCAGAAATTATAGAAAATACATTAAAATTTGCTCAGAATAACGACTATCTGGAACAGTCAACACTGGGTTCTAGGCGGGATGTTAATATTCATTACCTGCCTCGAGAGACCGGCTCAGACAAATCGACGTGTCTACGTAGCACGGAGCTCACTAGGCTTATAATGGCCTGGGTAATTTCACTATGTGTGCTATTATAATTATGTAGCTTTTGCGGTGTAATTTTTGGGAGAGGCTTCTTGTTGCTTTATTAAATGACAAAAATCAAAAAAGATGGAAAAATATATATTTATTTTATATTATTGCAATACTTTAAGTACCAAAAAACCAAAATTCAGTACAGAAAGTAGATTTAAAATGCCAAAATATGTCTTTTTCATGTATACCGTTCGGTAACAGAAATCTAAAAAGTAAGCGCAATAGGAAAAAATGTTTTGACGTTATAAATATTACTGAAAACGCTTCTATTAATACTGCATTATATAAACGCAAAAAATAGGGCTTAGTTTCAGACAAGTTGGCCTTGTCCCAAAGCTCGAGGCTCAGTCGCGTTCAGAGAAAGTAACCTCCCGTACTTAGAAGTTATCTAGCGGTAATATTTATTTTTTCTACAGTTTACTGTACTACTAGGACTAGAAAAATATGCTACAGAATAATAGAAATAGAGAAAACATTTTTCTAAAAAATGTAATTAATTTTATATTTAAAAATAACAAATAAAAAATAGACAACGATAAACTTACTTATATAGAGAATATATACTTGGATACATAGAAAACATCCAAGACTCGGGAATAAATACTCGTGCTCATCACACAAATATGTGCCGTAACCGGGATTTGAATCCGGGACCGCTAGATTCAAAGGCACCACCAACTAAGCCTGCGTATGTTACTTACAATGTAAGCAATTATGAAAAAAATAGTTACGATAGTTCAACAAAACTTAGGCAACCGCCATTTCGGTTCGCTCTCAAAGTTAATTCAAGTAAATTACTAAGAAGTCCTAACTTACTGAAACTTGGTGTTATACCAATAGATAATTCACTACACACAGGGTTAGGCGTGTGTTAATATTCATTAGAGTCTGTCATGGATAAACCGAAGAGGAGTCTAAACGTAGCTTAAATATACCAAGTTAAGTCGCTGAACTTTAAATAATTATTTAAATGCAAAGGTTACACAGCCACAATAGTAAGATTTTTAGAAGGACCATCAAAACATGCCACTCATTTGCTTTTTAACCATCGTCTAAAACGAGGGCCGTTATAAGATTTTTTATCATAAGAACAAGTCACACGAGCACAGACCACCTGATGGTAAGTGGAATCTGAGACCCATAGACATTTGGATTCTCAACACTATAATCTTAAGACTGTAATCCTAACACCTCAAATGCGTTGCCAACCCTGAGGATTAAGATAGAATGCCTCTATCCTAGTAATTTCCCCGGTTGTATTATCCCCATATCGCAACACAACAATGCGAACACTGTTGCGTGACAGTAGGTTAATGGATAAGATGGTGGTACCACCACTAAAAGCTCATGTCAAGTTTATCTATTTTTCTGTGGTTCAGTACCGATCAAAGGGGTGGACATCAATACATTTGTTTTGGCCATTCAAGATTTATTAGCTATAAAATATTATGACATACTCGTGTTTATAGTTAATTCGCTGTCCAGAATATAAGATGTGCACTCACTACGTCTCGACTTCTAACGTGACGGAGGATACGGTAGCTGACAAGTTTGCTGGTTACAATAAAATATGTATACACCCAAGTTCACGTGATTAAGTCAGACAGTATACGATGAATATGACACTAGGGACTTTATTATTAATAAAAGGTCTATCTACATAATTTTGTTCATAGCTGTCTTGTTTCTAGGATCTCTGCCGTTTTGCACATCAACGTTTCTCAAACTGATTCATTTCCCAAATATATAATTTGGGCAAAGCTTTTTTTCCCAAACTGTACATGTTATTATTTCAGGATTTTTATAAAACTAACCAAACCTAAACTATAGGATTCTACACGATGGTCCTGAAATAAATCCTGAAATATATAGAGTTTCGAAAAAAAAAGCGGTTGCCCTCAATGATATTTTTAGGAAATGAATCAGTTTGGGTCGACGTTGTTTCTAATATGACCGAAAAACTAATGAGTGGGCCAATACAAGTTGCATTTTGGGCCGTTATGAGGCCACATATCGTCACTACTTTGAAGAAACCTCGTATCTCATATTTCGTGATGTAAGATATTAAACTTATTTCTCTTCAAGTTTAAGTTTAAAATCGTAAATCACGAATTATGAGATACGCGGTTTTTTCAAAGTAGTGACGATATGATGCGAGCCCACAAAAAATCAAAAGGGATGGCTTTATATGCATCTGCGCGAAGAACGTTGAGTTGGCGCGATTTTATTAAAGCGTCAAATTCAAATAGTTACTGTTTGCTATAAAACCAAAACATTTATTTAAAAAATGGTTTATCAGGATTAAGAGATTGTAAGTAGTAAACTTTTAAATAAAACATCATTGTTGAGAATCGTAGACGTTCGAAGATTCAACCAACAAAACCTTTAACCTTAAACCTTTTATAAATTAGTGTTTTGGTTGCCTTGAGGGTTTTTCTTTTGTCACTGCGTCTTGTTTTGTTGTAAGGATTTTCGTTAAAGTTTATGTACCTCTGTAATCTGTCTGCCTTCCGCATGTAATGAATGTCGTATCGATGGGTCCAGCTGTACATCAGCGCTGTGGCTACATGCTGCAGCATAAATGCTGAGCTGGTTGCCCTTTTAGTGCCTTTAGGTAAAAATAGTTAAGTATACAAGTTGTTTGCACTTAGTTTTGTTATTGTATATTTAGGCACTGAATAAATGATTTTCTTCTTCTTCTTCAACAACAACATGCGAAAAAGGATGTATGAAAAATAAAACTATCGATGTTTCTTACCTAATCCTGTTTTCACGTTTAACAGTTTCAAGGGAAAATTATTAGGTTAAATTTATCCAAAATAGGGATACACTAGCCTTATGGTTATTGACGGACAGATCGTGGAGCACTATTTAGTTTAGCATATTATTATTATGGTCTCTTAACGACTGTCGAAATCAAATAATATGCATATAAAAGACGTATATGAGGGTGCCGTTCATTTCACCCGTAGTTTCAACGGTGGTTGAAAGAATAAACAGCTGTTCTTTATATAAGTAGTACAAGTAGAGGTTATGAAACAAAAGCACATCAACTTAAAAAATAAAGGAACGAAAGTAGAAAATAACATATTATTTAGAAAACAAATCATTTAAGTACATTACGTATTGCGTTTGACGTGTTTCAGTGTTGTTTTTAACTCGGCCGCCATTACTGTCAAGTAAATAAGAGCTGTCATAACATTGACAATACGATAACAAGTCAAAAGCAGAATGGTTTTACAGACTAGAATAGTGTTGTATTATTGTTTGTTATTTGTCTAAATTACCCCGTGTCTTCCCTATCTTCTAGACTTGAACGCGTCTTTATTTCCCTTTGATGTACGAAACAATTAGGGTTCATTGATAAATCGTGACAATGTACACATGGTTCATATTAAGACTACTAAATGTCCTCCGTGTCTTATAGGCTATTTTATAAATGGAAGAGTTAAAAAGTAAAAGCAAAATTGTATTTATATAAAACAACTTCAATACCAAAAGAGTGAAGAAAAAGAGTTTTTTATGTCTTGGAGAAGGTAAAGGAGCGCACAGGGTCTTGGTGGTAAGTGGGATCTGAGGCCCATAGACATTTGCATTCTCAAGAGTAGGCACAATCTTAAAACTGAAATCCTAAGACCGCAAATGCGTTGCCAATCCTGGGAACTAAAGATGGAATGCTTCTATGCTACTTATTTCACCAGATGTCTTATTCCCACGCCGTAATACAATAATGCAAACACTGCTGCTTGACGACAGGTTAAGGACAAGGGTAGTAGCGATCAGGACAGGCCCTGCACAAGATCTTACTACCACTGTTGCAATTTCAAACTATGTGAACGGAACTCTCTGTATGATATTCTATCTCAAGTTCCAACACTAATAAAAGTGGTTGAAAACGAGCCAGATACCCGGTTCCCCGCTAAAGCATCGAAGATGAGCACCCAACAGTTGTAATAACACGATATAAGGACGCGTAATTTGCAATCTCTTTTTGCTCGGCTTATCTGCTCGCGTCATTTCGACGGCCGTGCGGGCTAGGGTGTATTCCACTTGGCCTTTTTATTCGTTTTAATCCTAACTGGGTGCTTTTTAATTTTCTGCTGACTAAGTTTATGGACTGTTGGATTGTATGAGAAGATTTTTAATTACTGTTTCGCATTAAAAATGGCGTTTGTCTTAACATTGTTTATTAGGCAAACGACCCTAATAGTTACCTGATAGTGAGTTGATTCACATTTTCAAGAATAAAGCCATTAAAGTTGGGCATGGCATGTTATAGTGGCGACGAATTCTTTGCAAGTTACAAGTCAGTGGCGCAATTACAAACAGGAAAATAAATTTTGTCTAAATCCATATTCTGAGTAAATAAAATAAGAAATTGAGTGGCTGACTGAGTATCAACGCACAACCGAAACCGTTGGACCGAAGGATTCCTTCTATATCCTATGGGTGCACTAAGAAGGATTTTTTTGTAATTCATCCTCTAAGATGTTAAATAGGGGGAGTAGTGGGAAAATAATTCCTTTACAAAGTCGCAGGCATCCTCTAGTTCTAAATAAATATAATAATAATTAATTTATAAAATAGGTGTCTATAATTTTAAATGACTGGTTAACCATTAAGATAATTTATAATTGTAAAATATGACGTGTCATTCCAATAAATCAATCAAGCAATCGAGTTGCATGATGTCTATACAGCACCTTCTATCACTTTCAAATTCACTGTCGTAAAAAGTGACATCACGCAAATTTAGGCGACATTTCTTACGTGCAACTCTGGGCTTAAGTCTTCCGGTAATTTTTGGGGAGGGAAGATGGCTGACTGAAAGATGTCCGGCTTTCGCTTTTGATTTATTAATTTATTGATTCACTCTACACACGACATTGGCGAAATCACTGCGGAATATCGCGGTGGACCGCCATCAATAAAAAAAGACGAAGGAGAAGAAGAACTCTAGGCTAAGTGCGGAACAAACCTTTTAGGATGGTGGTTATTATTTTTAATTTCACATTTGACTTCGTGGGCGACCTAATGCTTTAATCAGGGTTGGGGTACCTAGTTCCTTCAAAAGGTGGTTGCTTTAGCACTATTTCAACTTATCATGATTGTGACGATTCATTATAGTCTTTTTTAGGTCCCGTACCCAAAGGGTAAAGACTCCGCTATCCATCTGTATGTATCCTAAGACTTAAAATGCACTGCCAACTCTGAGGACTAAGATGGAATGTATCTATGCTAGTAATTTCAGCGGTTATCTTATCCCCACACCGGAACACAACAATGCGAACACTGATGCGTCGTGATTTAGGGTACCAGTGCTCTTTTCAGAACTTAACCGTGGTACCACCATAATTTTCCTTGCCTACCGCCACGTAGCCGTGTTCACGTTGTTGTGTTTTTGTGTAGGGATAATACAACATACATACATACATAACATCATGCCTTCATTCCGACAGTGGGGCAGGCAGAGCTACAAAAATACCAACAAATCTCTAAAAGACTTGTTAAAAAATCTAAAACCACATTATGCACAATCGGGCCAAGAAGTTTACTAGTGTATTAGTGACAGGTTGCAAGCCCATCGCCTAACAGTACAACAAGCCCTTATTCCCTTAGTCGCCTCTCACGACATCCACGGGAAGACATGGAGTGGCACTATTCTAACCTGGCAACCACACGAGGGGAGGGGATAATACAACTGGTGATATAACTAGCGTAAAAGGTTTCCATCTTAGTTCTCAGGGTTAGCCGCATTTGCAGACTTACCCCCTTACTTATGAACGTGAAATAAGCTTGGAATAGTTTATGCCATGCTTTGTCACTTTCTGTCAGATGCAAATGTCACAATTACACATAAGTACAAAGCATGGCATAAACTATTCCAAGCTTATTCCACGTTCATAAGTAAGGGGGTTAGAGAACAAACTGCTTACTTTCAATGAATCTCGCCGTAGCGGATGATGTTTTTAAGCTTTTGAAAGGAACAAAACTAGATTTAAGTGTAATTCAGCTTAGACAATGTGTCAATTTCAATATTGGTAGAGTTTTCTTTCTCTCTGCATATAAAAAAAAAACCAATATAGTCTTGCTATCAAAACGTCTATGTAATCTGTAAGGTAGTTTAATACTCGAATTTATTTATTGGAAATTAAAATCCACTTAATATAATTTAATTGAACGTGCACGAAGACTCGCCTATGAAATATCCGCTTTATTTAAAATTAAATCTTATTCAGTCCATTATCAGATATGTTAATTGCGTATACGAATATCTTATTATACAACTTGTGAATTCATTTACACTAAAAGCGTTTATCTGTACTTGAAAACAAATAAGAAAATTAATATTCATGCCACAAAATTGTTTTGAGGATTCTTTTTTCAGACTAAGAGTTTTCGCACCGCTTCGATTCGGATTTATGAAAACAAAATATGAATATGTTATATGACGATGTTTTTAGTGTTCTGCACTACAAAAGGAAAAAACGGAACCCTTTGTTGTCAGTCCGTCCATCCGTCAGTCAATCCATCTGTCGATCTGTCTGTCAAGACCCTTTATCTCGGAAACGCATAGAGGTATCGAGTTGAAATTAAAACCAACTCAAGTCTACATGTCTATTGAAGATGTGAAAAAAACAAACTTTTAATTAAACGTAAAGTAAAGATACAGTCCCATAAACCGAGAATCCTGAAATTTTGCAAGAAGGAATGTCTTATAGCACAAGTAAAGGAAAAAATCCGAAAATTATTTATTTGTAGCTCCATCACAAAAAAAAAACGTTTTTGCGATTGCAAACTTATTTGCAGTTGGTAAACTAATCGCGACTTGTGTCGATGTATGGACACAACAGTTTTTCAACGGCAAAGACAAGTTTGTCCCTCAATACAATTTTATAAGTATGTTCGGAAACCTTGGCGCGCGAGTCCAACTGGCACTTGACCGGCTTTTTTATTAATTAAGGCTAAAGATGCCAAAGTAATACATGGGGCTGACTCTAACGGTAAAACCTTATTGCTTTTGACTGGTTATCGTTTTGTCAACGTTTTTATAGCCCTTATTTACTTAAAGACAAAGCTTAAACTCTGGGAAAGGACAAACATTATTTTTTATCCCGGAAAATAGGACAGCTCC
This sequence comes from Acleris holmiana, assembly GCA_949316455.1. NCBI lineage: Eukaryota > Metazoa > Arthropoda > Insecta > Lepidoptera > Tortricidae > Acleris > Acleris holmiana. The sequence continues at coordinate 6,467,196 of OX438774.1, read as the reverse complement.
CGACGGAATAGTATAAAACAAAACAGAAGTAGTCGTAAGCATTTTAACCACACGATTTAATACGCGTATGACTTAGAATGAGTGAGAAAAAGATAAACCATGTTTCGTTTGCCTCTAACCACCTTCTACATTGTTTTTTAATCAAAATCCATCTTCAAAACACTATCATCTTTCTGAATAGCAACTTTACTTTAATAGCTCTGGTATACCGGTACGTTTTGCGCGGAAAAACAGTAAAATTCCTTTATAACAGTATCCAGTACACTCCAATTACTGCCGGCAATAGAACCTTACTGGCTGCAGCCTGCAAGAATTTTCTAAACGTGAAAAAATTGAAATGCGAAACCACTTTGTCGGACGTACGGTCCCGTACTTATTTTATCTTTTTTTTTACTACGTTTTGAAACTTGTGCAGTTACTAAATGAAATATATTTGCAGCAGTGAATGTGTTTCCGATATAATATACCACAAAATGTTACGTTATGTTGTTATGTCATCAACAAGTTTAGAGTTGTTGGTATTCTGTAGCTCTGCCTACCCCACTCTGGGAATAAAGGCGTGATTTATGTACCTATGTATGTAAAATGTTTGAAAATCAACATTATACACATACATATATAACATCACGCCTTCATTCCCAGAGAGGGTTAGGCAGAGCTACAAAAATATCAACAACTCTAAAACGACTTGTTGATAATTCTGTGACCACATTTTGCACAAGATTTTCCCATGAAAATCCACGTTTTTGGTCAAGCATTCTTTGTAATTATGCTATCTGTTGGACATTATGCAGGCTTATATTTAAGGAAAATGCGTAAATAGTATATTTCGAAAAAAGGACTTACCTTCTTTATATTATACATAGGATAGCTGTTCAACAGTACTGATTTTACCGCAATAAAACGTTTTACTCCCGGTCAATGCAAGGTTAAATTCAATTTACAGTCGAAATGGTCTAAGGCTTTTCCATTTTACTGCGGAACACTAAAAATAAAAGTTGGGGTTGAGGGTAGCGCGTGACGTCACGATCCGCTGCAACAGAACCTAATAGGAAACGCGATCGTTGTCTTTAATCGAATCTGTGCGGACTAGTTCCAAAATGGACGTGTAGAACAGTGGAGAAAGGTTTTATAAAGGTTTTTTTAGGTTAAAGGTAGACCCCGTTATCAATTGCTCTGTTTAGGGGCAAATATCTGGGGACTAAATGGTTTGAACCCCATCAGGCACCATGTGTGACTTTTGCATCTGCTAGTTTAATTTATTGCTTCCATTTTCGTTGTCATATGAAGGAACATCCCTGTTCTTGAACAGGAAAATTTATCTGTTAGAAAGTGTTATCTCGAGATTGAACAACACATCATAAGAAAACCCGTAAGTACGAATATACTGTGTGATTTTGGGTTCATGATCCGGAATGGCCAAAAGTTAATAGATGGTCATACTGAACAACTTTTCCGATGGGACCAACCACGACATCGCCAAAAAAACCAGCTGTTCCATACATTAACTCTCAATTCGTTCACCGTTAATGTATTTAACAGCTGTTTTTTTGGCGATGTCGTGGTTGGTCCCATCGGAAAAGTTGTATGACTATCTTATACACTTTTGCCCATTCCGGATCATGACCCCAAAATCACCCAGTATATTTTTTTAAACCCACTGGGTTGAATTGTACCTAACTATTAGGCCATGACGTCGCGTGTACGAGTATATCCCCATTTGAGTTTTGTAAAGACACTACAGCATTGTGTCTACTTAATATTATAAAACTTTTGCCTATCCGTGAACTCTCATGGTATTAATATTAACTTAATATATTTTTTAGTAAGTACTTTAAGCTTTCGTAGCTCCAGGCTGAATAGGCAGTAAGCACTACGGCTGTGTGGAAACAATGTTCCCGGTCCATTTAAAATTAATTCATTTATAAGAGAGCGTGTTAGTATTGAGCTCAGTTTGTTTGGACAATTTTTAGTCTTTTTATGAAATAGTTTGGTAATTATGAGACAAATTAATGGTTTAGAAACAATCCATATTGTGGATTAGCAGTAAATGCAAAGGAGGCCTTCTGTATATGTACATATACAGTATGTTTTCCTTTTTACTATAAAAATCACGCACGAAAGTAAGGAAATAAAACATCACATTTATGTCAGTCAGTTATTACAAATATGTCAGTCTCTAATAGAACAGTATGTAAAATGGAAAAAACACATAGTTTGGTACATTATAGAGGGTGCTATGATTTGCCCTAAACTTTCGGATATTAGACACTGCCTTATAGTTCATACGTATATTTAGTATGTAGGTAATTATAGTTTTTGACCAACGTTCCTGTAGCTGTAAGCTAATTTCTTAGTTTTTTGAATGAATATTCATAATAACACAGGTGTGTAAAATATAAAAGCAACAAATATATGCGAATAACATTAAAAATAAAAAATAAACACGGGACAATGTCACACAAATCGACATAGTCCCAAACTAAGCTCTAGACTTGTACTATGGGTACTAGACAACGATTAACATACATAGATAGAGAAATAAATACTTAAATACATAGAAACCATCCAAGACTCAGGAATACTCGGGCTCATCACACAGATACCCAGGACCGCTGTCTTCGGAGGCAGGGCCACTCCCAACTAGGCCAACGTGTCGCCACACATTAAAATTAATATTCTCTCTATGCTAATTAATTAACAGTGCCACTACAATTAATTCTTAACGAGATTTCACCATAAACTGTCATTCCTAAATTCGTCACGCCTGCTCCATAAAATTATAATAACGGTAATGGCATTTGCATGTTTTTATTTATATTAGCGACCCATAAACTTCAGTGAAGGTGCGCTACTGTTTGAATTAGAAAATGGACGGCAAAATAGTTTATGCGAAATCTTTTGTTAGGTACGTGGTTCTCTCCAACAGCTCACTATTCATTTGGTCAACGAATTAAAAGTGACTTGACCGCTTCCCCCTAATAAATTTCATAGTGGTACATTTTATGCATATACCTGCTAAAACACAAACACTTACCACCAAAGCCAAATACAGAGTTAAAACAAAACACTCGTAAATATTATGCATTCGATGTTTTGCCGTTTCAGTATTGTAGAAAGCAAAGTGTAATTATAAAACAGTGGTGTTTTTTTTATTATTTTTGTTTTGGAAGGGTGCCTTGTAATTTCTTAATAATAACATAATGTTCCGCAAGGGAATCTACACAGGGAATATTACGCCATTAATATTCATAAATACAAACTGATACCTTTGATTTTAATTTCCAAGGCGCATCTAATTACACTAACAAAAACACATCGCGAAGTGGTTAATAACGTGGTAAATCATTATTATTTTTGATACAAACCAAGCGCGAAAATGTTTGTTATAACCGCGGCCGGCCAATTAACTTGAGCTCTGCGGATATTTTTTGTTCCGCCTTTCCGGTGTTAACGGTAGCTCTGCGGCGAGCCACGTAGGTCTCATAATAATTGTGGGTCTAAGCTGCGGGGAATTTTCGCAAGAGCAGAGTATTAGCGGAATATATGGGTGTGAGAGGCCTTAAGTTGTATTAACTTGAGCCGGAGGGTACCTACGGAGCGGAGCTTTACTATTACTACGAGGGCGCCAGGGTTGCGGAGAAAATGGGTGTAGTTCCAGTGCTATTAGTGCCATTTGCTGAGACTAAGATAGGCCTATGGAGTCTAGTACTAGGTTGTGTAACTTCTACGAGTGATTGTAACCGTGTGTGCAAACATATTATTTTCGTTATTGCATCATCCTATAGCAGGACTTAATAATATTGTATCATGTTATTGTTTTTGTTTGAATTAACTCAATTTTAAGTTATCAGTAAGTACTAAGAATTTTAATTAAAAATACACTGACTAATGTGTTAGTTGCGGCGTGTTTTCCTATTTAACAGTGGCCTTCCCTTGGCATGAACATGTAAAAGTGCCTACTACATAATTACATTACTAAAAAATATCAATCAGTTAGTGAAAATTATACATTAAATGCTATCGCAAGTGTTCTGTTCATATGTGGTTTAATTTTTGTCATAAACGGAACTTCAAGATAAGAATAAGCAATATTGAATTGTTTAGATTAAATTAATTGGGAAATATTATACTATTTTTAGAAGAACGAGATTTCTTGACACACTTCCATTTCATACCTACTACTAGGCCTCAACCACTATGTAATAAACCCATCTGTTTTCATGATCAAAAATCTATTTGATCTTTGTTGACTTATTAGCTGATCTTCAGATGGTATAGGTCTTTATGTGCATTGAAATTTCTTACTTGACTACTATCTCTACTTACATTAAAAATGTGAAACTAGCTCTGTCTGTCTGTTTGTTACGCTTTCACGGATAAACCGCTAAACCGATTGATTTTCGGTATTGAGATAGTTTGACTCCCAGGGAAGGACATATATGTTTATCCCGAAAAAAATTGCGGTTCCCGAGGGAAAAGCGATAAAAGAGTTCTACGCGGATGGAGTCGCGGGTAACGGCTAGTTACAAATAATTCCTTTTCAAAACCCTTCTGATTCTCAATCAGCCACTCCAACTTCAAAATCTCAACTCTTACTACAAAACAGTTCTCAAATTAAAAATTCATAATTAGTATTTATAGACTTCGAAGGCCGTAAACTGGGGATCAATATAGCGAAGCTAGTAAGCGGCCACCAGCGTTGGGCGAATCCTTTGTGCCTCAGATTGCGTTATTTAGGGATCCATTGACATGTAAATGCTTTAAGGCTATTAGATTTGCATTCTAATTAAAAGGAGACACCGCTATTGGCTATGTTCTCCTGGTACGCTCACCTGGAAATTCTTAGGGTTTTTTGCCGGGAAATGAGGTCATGGAATTAACTCCGGGGAAAAAACTATCGCTTATACTTTTTTTAAAGTCTAAGACGAGTATTTATTGCTTAAGTGAGGTGCATTAATACCGGACAAAAAGTATAGGCATTTTTAAATACCTTACGATACATTTTCAAATATTGTTTAAGTTTCAAACATTTTTTTCATCACACATGCTCGGAAAGGGTGCTATAACATGCAGGCGTATAGGGCAGTTATATCCTATTTACCTCCCAAAGGAGTTATGGGTTTAGATTTAAATATTATAGAACCCACTAGTACATCATTTCAGACCAAGCAGGTGTAAAATCAGCCAAGTTTTATTTCCTATATTCGAAACTTGGCTAAAAACCAATTTTACTGTATATGGTACATTTAACTGCATTGTATTTATAATTTAATGTTACATTTGCAATTATTTTCATTAAATTTTACATTAGGCAGTATAGCCTGTCAAGTTTGAAAACTAATGGCAGATATTGAAAAAAAGAGACAATAAGACAATATTGAAAAAAGTTGAGTTGACATGTTGACAATCTCATTTAGCGAGTCGAGTGCCATAAATTTTTTGATTGGTTGTTTTCTTTAATAGTCTATTTTTTTATTTCCTTGCAAATCTGATGATAAACATTGTGTGTATCACGGGCAGTAAGGGTATAACAAACTCTCGTTAGTTATTGCCTTCTTACATGCCTTGGTGCACAATGTACTATTACAACTGGATTTATAAACAAATTGCTTAGTTATTTAAAGTCAAACAGTACTAAAAACTTTTATTCAACCATAAGCCACGCTGTTTTTTGTATCAATTTGCAAGTCGTATGTGACATTGGGCGTATGTTTAAAACGTGCTAAATCGTTGTAAATAATTTTATACCCGCTGACCGTTCCCGTATCTGGTCGACCCTATGCGTGATAATGCATTATTTATGCACCCTAAGACGACCAAACTGAATGCGAGATACTAACGAAAAAAAGAAAGACAGACTTAGCATCTCTCCTTTTGTCTCGACGACAAAACGTGCCTCTTGAATAAATAACACAAATAAAAATCCTATAAATATTGAACAACCGTATATTTCACACTTAAGCGAGAGCCCTGTATAACTGAGATATATTATGACGTGGTTTTATGTCGATGCCTGTTTTTAGGAGACCATGTTTTTACGTAGCTTTGTTTGTAAACGAATGGAAACAATGCGAATGGTTTTTCTCTTTTTTTGGAGTCTTTGTGAGGCGCAAAAAATCTCCGAGGAGGCTCAGGGCATAAACCTGAGATGACATCGCCTGCAACAGCCTATCAGAACGTAATTTTTTACCGCCACCGATGGCAGATGCGATTGTGCATTTTTTCAGCCAACGCCTTTTTTGGGAATGGAAGACGAAGCAAAAAACGTTGCGAAATATAATTTTCAAATTCTGTTCCGTGGACAACATTAAACTTTTTAAACGGAATGGTAAAGCAACATTGTTGCCAAACTAATTGTTGATAAATCAGCATCACTATATTTTCACGTATTATTGAACATGGTTTTGGCAATTTAAGCTATAATAATGTTATGTTTACATATTACAACTGGGTCTATATGGTCTGCCATAATTCTATTTATTCATAATGTGTTTTAAGTCATAATGACCGCAAGTTATAACGTATTTTTTTAAGAAGCTGTTACTTATTCAGACATTTATATGAATCAAACCTAATCTAACTTACCCTTGTCTACACGTAAGATATTTAGAAAAATCTGAAAAATTAACGGTTTTGGCGATAAAAAATCAATAATTATGTCAAAAATGACGTTAGAACCAAAAAAAAAAAAAAAACGGAACAACGGGCTCCCATTACAACAAGGTACTCATCTGTCCTCAAGTACGACAGTTAAGCTATCAGTTATATTAGTCGTGGAAACATTGTAAAAGTACAGAGATGAGTGCGACAAAATTATTCTTTGAATAATAACCCGAAACGTTGTATACAAAGCATTGATGTCAAAACGGCACGTTACTTACAATGGGCGAAATACAAATACAAAAAAATACAAAATAGTTTATTTGCTTATCAACACACAGATATACATAACAAGACGGGTACGTATTGCAATGTCTAAAATTAAAAAAACTAACGTTAAATAACCTACGTTCAAAATACCTAAAATCTAAATACCTAATGATTTTAAATACCTAAGCAAGTAACACCTACCTACGAATTACCTAAATTTAAAATGCCTATTGGACTAAATATGTAATGTTTAAAATACCAAAAGAAATGTCACCTAAATTTGATACACCAACATTTGAAATACTCAATGGTCAGAATACCTAAAATGATTCATTTGCGAGCTATTTGTACGAAGTACTAGTAGGTCAGGTTCCGCGACTGTAAAAGAGGGTAGATTGAACAAAGTTTAATTATTTTCTGTTAGTTGTTAGTCACCCACTAGATTGCACAACAAATAGATATTCATTGATAAGTAAAAATGACTGAACATAGTATTAGTGTATTTATAACTCAAAAAGGTGGTTACAAAGTCTACGTGGATGGTTTTGCGTATGCAAAAAGTCGTGAATACAAGAACAAAGTGTATTGGGAGTGTGAATGTAAACGAAATGATTTATATAAGTGCACAGCGCGGTTAACGACCAATGTATTTACAGAAGGCGAATGTGTATCTGTGATAGAAGCAGCTGGGGAACATAATCATGAAGGCAACCCTATGAGAGTGAGCGTAGCTAGTAATGTGCAAGAATTAAAAAAGAAAACAAAAGATCAGCCTACGGTGAAGACGTGTCACATCTACCAGTAGTGATGTTGCGACAAGTTTGCCATCTAAAGACTCGTTACGACAGATGATTAATAGAGAAAAAAAAAAGGTGCTAAATGTACCAAAAGAGCCCACTCAATATGATTTTGTTATTGACCACCAATCATTGTTGTTAAATGATGATAATTTTGTTGTCAAAGACAGAATATTTGCCCAAACTAAAAGAGTCGTCATATTTAGTACAAAACAATTGGTGACATATTTAAGCCAAGCCAATTATTGGTTGATGGATGGAACGTTCAAGATCGTCCCAATAATATTCCAGCAACTATATACGATACACGGTTCAGTGCACAATACCGATAAAACATTTCCTTTAGTGTTTGGCCTATGTACGCACAAAGATAAGGCATCATATGACGTCATGTTTGATCTTATAATCGAATACAGTACAGAACAAGGAATTGCATTGAGCCCATCATTTGTAATTATGGATTTCGAAAAGGCCGCAGCTTTAAGTATTCGTCAAAACTTTGAGACAGTAACCTTGAAAGGTTGTTTTTTTCACTTGCGACAAATTTTAATTCGGAAAATACGAAGTGAGGGGTTAATTAAAAAATACAACAGTGAACAACAATTTAATAAGGAAGTCAAATGTTTGATGGCATTGTGCTACGTTCATCCGGATAACATTTTGATGTACTTCAATGGTTTACTGGAAACATTGGCTGATGACAGCCTTAAAATTGCTAAGTGGTTTGGAGAAAATTACATCAATGGAGAAGCTAATAAACCACCAAAGTATCATCCCAGCTTTTGGTGTCTTAATTATCTAGCTACGATTCCACGCACACAGAACAGTGCAGAATCATTTCACCACCACATAAATCAAATCTGTTCTAAAAGACATGTCGGATTTTATCGTTTGGCATCTGAATTAATCAAGGAAACCAAGGTGAATTTAATTGAAATTCAAAAAATAAAAAACGGTGAACCAGTACTTAAAAAACGGATGAAAAAGGGACATTACAAGTTAAATAATATTAACAACGTATTACAAAATATTCCTGAATACAATAATGTCGATCTATTGAGAGCTATTGCAGCAAATCTGTAAAAAATATTGTGAACTTTAATATTGTTTATTGCTTGATTATTTTTGACAAATTATTTTATTTTGGTTAACTTAATTAATGTAATAAAGATATGATTAAAATTGATTATTATGACTAAGTATAGGAAATTTGATTACTTTTGTAGTAATAATTGTATTTTTATTTGGATTTTGTACTTTACATAGGCACTTAGATGGGTACGTATTAGTATAAGATTACAATGTGTAATTTATAAGTTTACAATGTATAAGTTCAATTATGTTTAAAATCCATACGTTCAAAATTATTTTGATTTAACCTAGCCAACCTAACAGTTACCAACTAAACATTCGGCCCGTGTTTTATAACGTCAATTTTCAAAATGCCACCTATCATGTTGTAGACTGTTTTAGTTGGCATAATATGTTGGCAGTTGGCACACTTAGTGGTTTATTGTTCACCAATTTTTTTTTTAAAACATAAAAATGACTTCACATAATATTATGATGCTATGCAAGCAAGCAAGTTTTTCGGGAAGTAAAAAAAAATAACCTCGAAGACTAAGGCGGGAGCGTCGCTTCGCTTCGCTCCCACCTTAGCCTTCTAACCTAACCTATCCGAGTCGCTTCTGCCCCGTCCCCACATTCTCGCTCGCTTCGCTCGCTCTCTTATCGTGAAACATTTGACAAATGATGAGTCTGCGAAAAGGCAGAGCACTGGTCAAATTGCATAGGTACCTACCTACAATAACAAAATAATTATTTAATTCAGTATTGCCGTGTTTTGGTCACAATTGAACCTAACATGCTCCTCCTCGCTTCGCTCGTCGTCGCACCTAACCAGGTGGTCAGGACTATATTTTAAAATAACTATTCAAGATTCTGAGTAATCTGAATGTTTAAAATTGTTAAGTTTCTGAGCAATCTGAACGACGGGTGCGACGACGAGCGAAGCAAGCAGGAGCGTGTTAGGTTCAATTGTGACCAAAACACGGCAATACTGAATTAAATAATTATTTTGTTATTGTAGGGAGGTACCTATGCAATTTGACCTGTGCTCTGACATTTCGCAGACTCATCATTTGTCAAATGTTTCACGATAAGCGAGCGAGCGAAGCGAGCGAGTAAGATGGGTCGGGGCAGAAGCGACTCGGATAGGTTAGGTTAGAAGGCTAAGGTTGGAGCGAAGCGAAGCGTCGCTCCCGCCTTAGTCTTCGAGGTTATTTTTTTTTACGTCATGGAAAACTTGCTTGCTTGTTATAGAATAAAGATATGATTAAAATTGATTATTATGACTAAGTATAGGAATTATAATTATTTGATTACTTTTGTAGTAATAATTGTGTTTTTATTTAGATTTTGTAATTTACATAGGCACTTAGATGGGTACGTATAAGTATAAGATTACAATGTGTATAAGATTATAATCCATACGTTTAAAATTGTTTTGTTTTATTTGCCAACCTAACAACATTTAGCCCGTGTTTTATAAAGTCAATTTTCAAAATGCCTAGCTTGTTTAGCTATACATTATGACCATTATGCATTTTAAGATTTTTTCAGCTTTTGGTATTTAATCATTAGGTATTTCGACTTTAGTGATTTTGGACGTAGGTAAATTTACTTTAGTGCTTTTAATTTTAGACATTATAATAGGCACCCTTTTAAACTTTCGATATTTTGAATATAAGTCAAAACACCATTAGGTATTTAGATTTTAGGTATTTTGAACGTAGGTTATTTAACGTTAGTTTTTTTAATTTTAGACATTGCAATACGTACCCAACAAGACATGTCTGGCGGACCCCAAACTAGGCTGAGCCTGTATCTTGGGGCCCTGAAGTGCAGTATGCGAAAAAACAAGTGATAATCATGCTAATTTAAATAAACACAAAAATAAATAAGTTGTTTTGAGCGACTCAACAGTGCGTCAGATGTGTGGAGTGAGTGTGTGTGTGTGTGTGTGTGTGTGTGCGTGTGTGTGTGTGTGTGTGTATGTTTTAGTGATTGAGTACGTGTATGGCAACGTGTGGGAATTTAGCTGGAAGTGAGTAGGGCCTCTGTGTCGCAATATGATAGTGACAGTAGCCACTTCCTCACAATAATCTTAACTTTACCGGTTGTGTGACACTGAATGCTTTGCACCTTGCAGATATTATTATAGATACGCCGAAACATGAAGTCTGGAGAGCGCCTAGCAAAAGACGTCCTGTAACTAGGTTGGGGGACCCTAAACAAACGCTTGGCCAGGAGTTGTGGGTAGGTTGGTAAGTTTAAAACGACCACATGTACTCGAGCCACTGCCTTCATAATATATAACCGCCTTACGCTCAATAATTTTGATTCCTTATAAAGAGTGTCCGTGGGGAATCGAATGGGTTTTTGGTGCATTACCTTAATAACAGCGCGCTGTGCTCTTTCCAATGGAAGCAAAGTGGTTTTTGGGGCACTCCCCCATACCGTTATACCATATTGCAAGATTGATTGGCACAGTCCACAATACACAACCCGAAGCACTTCATCAGGGACGCAGTGTCGAAGTTGCTTCATCACGTATATGCATTTCCTAACCCTGCTAGACAATGCTGAGATATGTTGTTTAAAAGAAAGCTTATCGTCAATTATTAGACCCAGGTATTTGGCCTTATCAGATCTGGCAATCGGGCTACATAAGCATGTGGTCGTGCTATTAGTACGTGTGCAACATTTACTAGTGTGAACTATTAGATTCCTGTTTGGAAGAGCGGATGTAGACGATGTCTTTGAAAATGGTATAAAGTTAGATTTCATTACATTAAGGGTGAGCAAATTGTTGTCCATCCACCTACCAACAACAGACAGGCCACAAATTGTTTCGCTTATCGCATTAATTTCGGAGAAATAAATAAAACTGACGCATTTATTTGCTAAATACGTTATAATTTTGTAACGGGTTGCTAAGTATCCCAAACTTATTTTCTTTTTCACTTTTACGAAAATACTCGTATTTAAATGTTGTGCTTTTGAACTGGCGTGCAATTTTCCAGCGTCACTCTAGAGCGTAAAAATCCTTATGTCAATGGAAATGTCGGAAACCCGTCAAAGCGTTTCCTTTCACGTTTGATATTTCTAGGAAATGTAAGCCTCCTTTTTAAAACTAAAATCCAAAAAGTGCAAACTTCATTTTATTGCATAAAACTGTTTGGATATATCCTGAAAATACGTCGCGTGTTTTATGTGACTTTAATCTTACTGTTTTGGTTAATTAGGTCATGCAGTTAAAAGTATCTTCTGTTTGCTATAAGCAGAGCCCGGAATTTTTGTACCAATTTTTGTGTCATAGGGATTTCTCGTTTATCGACTTCCGATATACATAATTTTATCGATACATTATAGAACAAAACACAACATATCAATTAAGATTAAAAGTAGAAGTAAACAACAGGCGGTCTTATCGCGAAAGAGCGATCTCTTATATATAGCTTTTGAGTGGCTGAAAATATTAAAAAGAGATTTGCAATGACAAGTTAATAGTTAACAATTCTACATTTAATCAGTTCAGTTCAGTGTTTTAACATTTTACCTATTTCATGTTTAAAATCAGTTTTAGTGCTAACAAGTGTTTCATCATTAGTTTATATATAAAAAAATAGATAGTCATAATTTTATCTTGTCTCGAAGAGATCGCTCATTCACGATAAGACTGCATGTTGTTTACTTCTACTCGTAATCATATTTAAAAATATGTATACTGTATTTATCGATATACACATGTATATCGGAAGTCGATAAACGAGAAGTCCCTATGACAGTTCAGAAGTGCCACGAAAGTTCCGGGCTCTGGTTATAAGATATACTTTTAATTAGCAAAATTAAACCTCATTATATTGTATTTCACATCACGTAACCTACATTCATATTTCCATAGCCCTTACAAGTTGTTATAATCGTATTACCATCAAGAGTTTTAACCCTCCCTAATACCGTCCGATATCATTAGTTCCTCGTACGTTGTTTCGTGTGCTTCTACAACATAATCTGCGCTAAATTGCTTGTTATCTCGCGTACCAGATACCGGCATAATTGGAGTTTTTGATCCTGTTATAGCCCGGACTAGACTAGAGTTGTTAATTAAAGCATTGAGACCGGCCCAAACCTTTGTTGTGGGACCGATAGGTTTGTTATGTCTCAGTTTAATGTTAGTTAGAAGTTGTACAGAATAAATTAATGGTAAAAGTTATGAAATTATAAAAGGATTCGAGAAGATAAATAAGATATATTTTTATTTTTTATGGTGGGGTAGAAAAACATCATGTGCTAATCTGTTCTTAGCAACCATGCCTTTATTTAAGGAAAGAAAAAACTTCAAATAAAAAGTTTTGTAATAAAATCATAATTAATAATTAGGTATCAAGGTTTTATTGTTGTAATTGTCAGTAAAAATACTAAAAAACTATTGTATTGGAGCGTTGTGGTGTTAGTACCAATGATTTTTTTTCTTATCTTTATTGTGCAGTTTGAACTTCTTCCAAAATTGATCCTTTTCCCATCAAAACACCCTAAAACTATTACAGTTTCACAGTTCCAATTTGGATTGCTCACCCAGTATTTGCATTTCTAGTAGGGACGAAATTAATTGAACCGAGACTAAAGTGTACCCACACTTTTAAGAATGAAAATGTTGTGCAAAAGCGCTTACTTGTACAAATTCTGTGTTTAAGTTTGTATTAAAATAAAGCAGCTTGGACGATCCAATATCAATTCATAAATAATGAAAAAAAATGTTAGGAGGTTTGTAAAGCAATGTTTAAATCGCGTAGCTGTCAAAAATAATCTATACAAATTTAGCTCCGGACGATAACGTTTCTCACCCCCTAAATCTAATACGATTTCGTAGTTCTCATGAAATACTTAGTCCGTACGTCTCCGTTGTTGTATTTTTTGATTTTTTCCTTTCCTATAAATGTTTTCTTGGAATGGAAAACGTCCGGCCTATTTTCTCATAATATCTACAACATATTCAAAAATCGTAAAAAAACGGAAAATGTTTAACGGGAGAATAACGTTATCGTATTTCGTCTGGTTATTTTTTGCTTCACAGTCCTCTTAAAGTGTTCTTCAAATATTAAATGTGTCCTTCTCTATCATTATTACAGTTAAATTTGACAGAATGGGACAAATAATATTTCAACTAAAATATGTGGACTTGACAGAAGCGCCTGAAACTAACCCCGTGCACTTCTGAGGGGCTAGACAAGGTGTATTCGACACGATTATGTTTCGATTGAAAAATATATGGCATTGACGTAAGTTTCACGTTACTATCTCGGTGGCTTACTTCAATTCCATACATTTATCAATCGAAACAATCGCTAACGATTTTCGAATGCAACTTGTCTAGCACCACTGTTTAGTCCACAAGAAAAAACACTCTTTTATTTAAGAAAAACATATTTGTGTTCGCATGTGATATTGATATCCATGGACTTATTTTCTTTAATAAATCCATGGGAGTGTCCATAAATAAATTATAAAGGTAGTTTACCCCTTTCCAGCGTCATTTTACCCATATTTTACCAAAATGCACCAATAAAAGATACACCAATAGATTTGAGAACTAAAAGAGGTTTGTTGTGCGTTTAATAATATGGGCTGTTTGACTATTTCCCGTTTTTCCTCCAAACAGAGCTCAAAATCGTTCAGCGCTGACAGTTGATAAAAAACGATTCCTACGGCCATATTTTACATGTACGTCAGAACAGGCCTCCATCAATACTTCATCGGCAAAAGGCAGGCGGGTATTTCACCTCGGCACGCGCCCGTGCTCGTTCATCACAATTCATTTCGCGTTCCTTCCACAATTCCACGTCCCAATTGTGCAGACAAACAGACTAAAATAATAACCAGCGTCCGCCTAGGCTAGCCACAGTATCACTACTCCTGGGTATAAAATTTACGCCTCAGTATTCAAGTCTGAACGACGATATTTTGCTTGAAGTGATCAAAGTGAATCGAGAACTGACTCGAATGGGTGTGAAATATGACTAATGAAATAAAGCAACTATAAATAAAGGTGAAGCTGGCTGGTTGATTTGTTTCGTGGAATAGTGCAATAGATTAAGCCAATTACGAGCCTTTGCTATGATATACGTATCGTTTTATGTTTTGTAAGCAAACGTTTTGGTTTCTTACCGTGAACTGTAAATCACCTACCCGATAATATTTGTTACAAAACTGTCTGCTTGAGCATAATTTTAAATAATGGGTTCAACAATTTTTAATAATGTCTTTCATTAGGATCAAAACTTACTTACTAATTAAAAGTATAGTGAATTTTAACTATTTAAACACGCAAAATGTGTCGCTTGCACTAGTTGCACTGAATGTGTGAACACGGGGCATGATTGCGAGATTTACATTTACTTCATGTGATCTTACTAATGTTTCTGTAACCTCACAGAACTTCAGTCAAGTATTGATTTTTGGTCTAATTTGTAAATCTACTCACCAGCCTCCAGAGTTCGGGCCTCTATTCTACTGCGTTATAACGATATCGCGTTTTAGAATCGTTTATGTCACAGTCGCCATTATTGTAAATGACATAAGAGTTATCAAAATGTTGCCAATACGCAGACACGTCAAAGACGATATCGTTATTACCGAGTAGAATCTCAACCCTGTTTTGTGTCAAATATCAAGAAATTACAAGGCCGAGATTCTACGCAATACCTTTAATACCTTTATAGCGTTTGTCGTGTTATCGTAATGTCGAAATTTTGATAGCTCTTGTTTACTTGACAATAATAGCTGCCGAGTTAAAAACAATACACCACGCCATACCACGCCAAATGCATTATGGTTTACCTTGTAAAATAGAGGCCCTGTCTTACATTCTCTTTATATTTTCGGCTTTGTTCTGGAAGCACGTCTCTTTTTGTCAACTTTGCTATCATCGCCACACAATTTTAATAATTTTCGGTCGCTGCCACAACATTTAGTAAAAGTTTTGATCTCTCTATAGAGTTTTGAACAGTGACTCCAATTCACTGATTCCACAAAATGATGGTTGAGATGAACTTGTGTGCTCTTCCTTACAAGCGCTACCCCAACACTTTTCTTTCGGAGAAGCTAGATTCTGATATAGATAAGGATGCTTAGGTGGCATCGCAAATGGAATCTGTCTATCACCCTAGGTGAATTGGTGCTCCTCTTTCCCTCAACACAGCTGCATAAACTAAGATGGTTTGATGTATTGAGTACTTCATTAAAAGAAGCATTATCTTTAAGCAACAAACATTAATTATACACTGCAAGTTGCAATAGGTATAACGCCGCAAATCGCACCTCAATCCAACAGGGAACTCCAAAACTAAACAGTCTGAGACGAGATAGATCCGAGTGTTTCCGAGACCTGTTTACATTGTACTGCCCGAACCAAACAGTCGCATCTCATTTTCAGCTATCGTTGTATGTGCAGCCTCATTATTTACAGAATAGGGTCCAGTCTTTTTAAGCTGTAGGGGTTAGAGATGTGCCGTTTTTGTTTAGAGAGGGTCTGTAGTCCATTACCATAATTAACTACAAACACTACCTTGCAACGGTGACAACTCAAACATTGGTATCGGTGAAAATTGTGCGCAAATAATATCTGTGGCGCTGTTTGCAGAGGGAGCTTGGCAAGAGATGGGTAAAATGACGCTGGAATGGGGTAAGCTATCTTTGGAATTAATATTAATGAAATGTGCTTACCGTATCTATGTACAGCGTGGCCCATGTAGATCGGTCAGTATTGGCACGTGTGAAACGTAGGAACCATGACATCGATTTTTGTGACAAGAAAAAATGAAAAAATAGATTAAAAAAGTAATACTCAGTTCGGGAATTGACACCGGATGTTTTGAAAAATTAAACGTACATTATTTCTATTTAGGTATCGATTGTGTACGTATTAAGCAGTAAATGTTAGTATGAAACGTGTTATCTAAAATTAATTAAATGCATTGTTTTACATATTCTTTAATTTAATTTAGTAACATTAAGAATGGTATTAAAGATGTAAAAGCAGCATAGAGACAATTTTATGCACCTGAACGAGTTCAAAGTTGTATTGAAAAAAAAAGGTTGTCATGTCGAACACCAATTGCTATGAAACTAAATTAAAATATATGAAAACGATGAATTTTATTCATTTTAGATATCATGTTTCATAGTAACAGTTACTGCCTAAGACCTAAACGATCGATATCTAAAAGGAAATAATGTAAGTTTTATTTTTCTAAACCTCTGGGTTCGATTTCCAAACTACGTACTAGTTTTTTTAAAACCTATCAATGCAGCTTTTCTTGTCACTAAAATTGATGACATGGTTCCTATGAACAGATATTTATATGTGTTATAATTTCAGACTTGCCTATACTGACCGATCTATGTATATGGGCACCCTGTGTAGTAGGTATTGTAGGTATTGAAGGTATCGTAAACTAACGCTTTATTTGTCTTTATTTGTCTATCTGTTTGTGCTAAAATTAAGACAAAAGTACTGGGCCGAGATTCTACACGGTAACAACGATATCGCCTTTGAAGTGTTTCCGTATTGTCATGCCCAGAGCATGAACGAAGTATTGTATCGATTATCGACAAGTAGGTCTGGTTCACGTAGCGCAAGATCTTTTAACAAATAATATTATACCTCCTATCGATACTTTACACTTAGCAAAATAATTATCAACAATGCCCTCTGATAGCGGTATTTTAAATTAATATGGTTTATGATAAATGAAGGTGTAGTTTTCATTATTATTGTAAAGTTATATGTCTTAGATTTAGCTTTATTCTCATTTGTTATTTACCATTAATAAAGACGTGTGTTTTAGACAACAATAACATAATATTTACAAATCAAATCTTAAAACTTCACCGTATTGTTGAAATCAATAAACTAAATGCGAATCAAGAATGACATTTACGTTTTAATAATAAAGCAAAACTAAAATAACAAAGAGATTATTGATTACACAATATTGATGACTGGAAAAGTCGATAAAGCAAAATGTTCTATCCCTATGACATTTAAATTTTTGCCATGAGATATTCCGCCCTCTGCTCATGTCATTTACAATAATGGCGGCTGTGACATAAACGATTCTAAAACACGTCAAATGCGATACCGTTATAACGCAGGGATATTCTATTCTACTGCGTTATAACGATATCGCGTTTGACGTGTTTTAGAATCGTTTATGTCACAGTCACCATTATTGTAAATGACATAAGAGTTATCAAAACATTGACAATACGGAAACACGTCAAAAACGATATCGTTATTACCATGTAGAAGAATCCCAGCCCAGTACAATAGAGCCCCAGGCAACTCGTAATCCTACATGGCACTAAAATGAAAGAGCACTTTAAAAGTTCCTTACTTTTAGTCTTAAAATAAAATAAAATGTTTGACTGTACTGTTCCGTATTCTGTTTTTTTTGGTGTTCTAATAAAGAGTATTTATACTGTAAATGAATTATTTTATAGGATAGTTAAAAATAAGTTTTACCTTATTCACAAGTCACAGCAGTGCGCGGTTTTTCTGTTTACACAACTTTCTAGTCGAAGAAGGCATAAAAAAATGTTTTCTCCAAAACTAAACAAACAATAATAGTTAAAAATAGGTAACGGCTCTTTGTCGCAGGGATAATCCTAAATCGACCCTAAGGATTAAGTTGAAAGCGTCATTTTAACGCTCCCAAGTTATGATATACTGAAAATAAGTTACGTCGATAAACAAAATGATTGCAAACAAATTCATAAGTTTTTGAAAACTTTTAACGAACTTTTACTTGGAAATCAATTCAATAACTCGAACTTGTATAAATATTGGAGTTGCGTTTTCGTTTTGCTCGCTCCAGAATTAAACTTTAAACGAAGATGGAAATGTTAAATGTATATTGAAAAAGCTTTAACACTTTTACCCAAAATGCGTTGTAAGTAAAAATATTTCAAAAATATCTACAGCCTAAATATCTGCATTTTCGATACGCCTTCAATATTCGGAAAAGTCCACGGAATCTATCCGTAGTACGAACCCCTAAAACATACTCAACGTCTCCATACATTATTCGATATAAGTCAATGACAATGTGAAAATGCTACCAAATTTTAATGCTAAAATACGAACAAGGGGCACTGATTCCAATTACTAGACACATTTTCAGAAGGAAAAAGTTCGTGTTTTGCACATTATACAAAAATACAACTAGACATATAAGTAGACGTTTTTACGCGCTTTCCTTTCCTTAACAAGAGAAGAGATACCATATAATTTTAAAAGTAATTAAATAACGCTAATGTTGGCCATTTTTGAAAACTGTCAAAATGTTGATAGTTGCCATAAATGTCATTCGTCAGTCTTGTTTCGAACGCTAGCGATATGCACTTGGGCCTTGGGCCTCATTCCTTTATTCCTGTGTACCGTCAAATATCTAAATCGTTCAGCCGATGCACACAAGAACTACCTAGGAACTATCGATTGGCACATCGCGTCGATAGTGTCCCACTGAACCGATTCTGCATAATCAACGCTTCCCCGATTGAACTATTGGAACTATTCGGAGTCGAAGTGATTGGAACCAGACTCGGTTGACGAGCAATCTTCTACTAATATCCTTCGCGAACTCGATTGCGACGTGCGACTTTAATTTCCTTGTTTCAACCATGTCGGTGCTTTGTTCGGAGTATAGAGAGCGTTATCAATGGATGCATAGAAGCGGGGTTTTCGAATTTCCTCTCCACGTTTTGGCTCTGGAACGGGATTGCATTTTTTATTAACAGACGCTGTATTTCGTGATGCTATTCACATTATCCGCCTGAATATGTTATATTTTGAAAAATCTTGTGCTAATTCTTTAAATGCAATAGCTAAGTGTTCTTGCGAATTATAATTAACTAATTAGAGTTTGATTTTTATGAATCCAATGATTTATTCTACTCTGGTAAAACAATATTGCTTTTAATATAACATGTATCGTAACAATATGATAACATATCAAAAGCAATATCGTTTTACCTCGTATAAATACGTACTGGCGTGTAGATTCTAAACCAGCTGGAATCAGATTGACGTAAGTGACTTATTAGAAAAGTTTGTAAATTATTAACTTCGCAGACTTATTTACGAAAACGAATTTCAGATTTATAGCAAAAACTAACAAATTTTCCAAAACTTGACACCGTTAAGTTTAAAATCTGTTCAAGACATTCAAATCAGCTCGAACGCCGACTTTCCTATTGCACGACAAACTTGGCGGAATCACTTTGTTAAGATGAAGACAGAGACTTTAAGCGTCTGAAGTACCGTATAAGTAGTCGGTGGAGTGCAATGTTTTACAAACTTCCGATCAAGATTCGACTTGTTTGAAATCTAAAAGCGTCGAGTTTTACTGCGATTTTATTCACTACACAGATACAGATTTAGAAGAAGTTTTAGAAACATACGAGAAGAATGAAGCAGCGGTGGCAATTAAGATGAGAATGAAACAAGGATGAAAACTGACACAATTGTAGTGTCACAAATAAGTTGAAAAATTAAGCCACCATCCCCTCATTACACTAAGAGATCTTGTTCCTAAGATTAATTACTTGCTCAAGGCACATACAACAACCAGCTGAAGGAAGAGGTTTCTCAAGCACTCTTGGTGACAGTCCTATCTCAAGGGCTAGTTTTCTTTGATTAAAGTGCGGCAAGTAGCAACAGACGTGAGATGTGGTGTGGATTCTTTTTTTTATAGCGATGTCTACTGTATTGCCCCTATTATCAAAATAAGCAACTTAAATATAGAATTATTAGTAATCTTGCATTTTTAGAACTGTGTTAGTTCAGTTATACATATTGATCTTATTGGTAAAAGAGATCGTATGAAATTAACTGTCACGTCATATTGTAGTTATAGTGTACTTACTCGTTTTGCTCGGTTTTGTACATCATAATTGTTCTGCAAAGTAACTGCTTTCTTCCCGGCCAGTTTCCGCAGTTAAGTAGAAACCTACACGTACTAGTAGTTATCAATCAAATTAATTCTGGACTTTTGTATAAAGCAGGAATAAAAAACAAAATTATCGATTTTCAACGTTCTTTGGTGCTAAAATACACAAATAGCTTAAACTTGTATGAACAGTAACTCGTTTTTATTGTTTTTACTTAAGTCATTTGGTAACTTATCACTTCATCCAATTTCACTTCATAGAACGCTATTTTCTGCTGAAACCATATTTTTTTTAGGGTATCTTAAACAATAATTACGTAGGTTAGGTTAGATGTTTGAGATACCGTGAAAACATTATGGTTTCAGCAGAAAATAGTATTAGATGAAAAAATACATTTGATGAAGGGTGTTTCGATGAAATGATAGACACCCAAATCATTTATTATGCTTTTTTCATGTAAATCTGAACTTTTCAAAAACTGTGCCGCGTATGCATCATCAATCAATTTCTTAAAGACATTCAGTTACAACCTAAATTCATGTGCCACATACGATTCAAATTGGTTCTATTAGAACCCTTCAATGGCTATCTATAAGAAGTTATGTACCTATTAGCCAGGGTACCGCTACGCTTATCTGATCGCATCGAGTGGGTGTAGGCTCTAAATTTCGCTGCTTTGTCTAGTTTTAATGTCGATTGTCGATATCGATGTGTTATGGTATCGCCGCTGGCAGATTCACGGTGACCTTTATACATTGCGTTCGATCGTTGACTTAAAGTCATTTGGTGCCGTGTTAGATGATTTTAGTAAGTATAAACACTTTAATCGCCTGTATCTCAAGCACCAATGATGTCTACTTAGTCGTGATAGCTTTCCTTTAAAATTCGTTATATGCGCTTTCAAGATTATTTTCAGATTTCTAGTATTTGTAGTTTTGGCTGTAGATTTAAAGCTTAATATTTCCTAAACGGATCCCTTGATCGAAAAAATTGTTGTCACATACCCACAACATTTTTGAAAGACCTATCTATTGACACCACACACTATGACGTCGACGAGAAAAAAAAAACCATCCCCACGTTGCGTGTAGGGGAGGAAACCTAAAGATTTTTTTTTTACTTTTTATTATACTTACCACTTTGTTGGCGTGACTAATATATATTCATGCCAAATAACAACTTTTTAGTACTAAGAGTCTCTGCGCTAGGCTGCGGACGGATGGACGGACATGGCGAAACTATAAGGGTTCCTAGCTTGAATACAGAACCCTAAAAACCACACTTCAGCACGCATATAAAATCAGCGCAGCGCGTCATTACGACTCGCACTTGACCGGTAATTCTGTAGCCCTACCTTACAATATAAGCGATATTATTTTCAATACATCGCTCCGTATAAAGCCGGTTCCGATTTGAATAGAACACGCAGGGAGCGTTGTCGCGGCGTATCGGGCCGCAGGTGGCGATTAGAGCAGATCTAGCGATACGGCAAGATGAGTGCAGGTGCCGTGCAATTAAATTATAATGCAATCATGCATGTTTACAACGGGCGCGTTCAACTCCTGTACTAGCTACCAGCTTGGACGGTTCTCATGGTATTTTTAGTTGGCCTTTTGCCTGAGATTCCGTTTAAATCGAATTAGCTTTCTAGGATAGTTTTTAAATAGATAGGATTCTATATATTCTCTTCTATATTTTTAAACGAACAATATTTGTTTTTATATATTAAATTGTTTGTCATCATGTTCTCGAAAACGACTCGATGTCCATGAAATTGGCAAAAGGGGTTTACGTGGACGAAAAATCGTTCTGCCCACTTGTCATCCTTGTTAAAGTTCGTTTTCAACTCGAACGACGATCGGTCTTTCAAGTGCTGTATAACTGTCTATATAATCACGTGAAAACACCATGATAATCAGTTTTAAGAACACACTTTTTCAATATTGACATAAATATCAAAATATAACATTAAATAACTAATAATTACTTAGCGATAGACCGCCTATTGACTCTTACTAAGTGTAAGTTTTTATTTGTATTTACTTTTCATGCTGTATTAGTATGTGGTGTTCAATAAAGAATTATTTGTATTGTCATAAATTCCTAATATTTATGTAATTGATTTATGACATGATCCATAAACCATGATAAACCAAGAACCGAATCCTTTCTGTACAAGATGCATTGATACTAGTGGGACATCCACCCTATAATTGCTCGTTAAAATTAAATAAACACACTGTTAAACTAAAATTCTAGCTTCATGTATGTATACGTGTGAAAAAAAACTATAGTCGTACGTTTGTATTTCACCTACATCAAGCAACGAAGTAACTAATATACACCCTATCTTACAAGTAACAAAACATTTTATAATTAAAATATATTACCTCCAGTCTCCATTCTACTTCTGTTCCGCACTAGAAAGTACTTGATATACGGTGGCAATGCGTTAATATCCCGGCAGATAACCGCTACTATAACAGGATTTCTCCCAAGACATATTCCGTACGCAGCCAGATGTAGATAACAATGGAATAAACTATCAGGACGTACAAAATAAAGCGCCTTTTAATTGCACTTCCTTGCTGTAAATATCGCATGTAGTCTCTCTATCTCTAATAGCGATTTACATCCATGGCCACTCGATATTGTTTAAAATACATTGGATAGTTTAGTTTCATTTTGATGTTGCTTAGTTAAAATAATCAGACGATTAATCCCTTAGAAAATGAAAAACTTTGGCCAAGTGCGCAAGGTAATAAAAATTAAAATAAAATGCCGCTTGTAAACTAATTTGTTCACGAATCGTAACTACAAAAAGCAAACAACAAATAAAAGATCAACCAAATTGAGACAGAAATAAAATCCAGGAAAAGAGTGAATTTAAAAGCGACAGCGAACCGAATAATCCTACAGGATGATACGAGGCAACGTCATCGGCAGTCGGGACACGTTCCATCCAGCCTGCGACAGCCTCCTGTAACAGAAAAAAAAACACGAACAACTTTCGCGAAAGTGGGCGAAGTCATTTATCACGCTAGCGCTAAGAACTCTCGACAGCGACAACTTTTGATACAGGATACTGCCACCAGACATTAATATTAAGGATATCATAGTGGTCGAAGTGTTTTTAGGGTGTCTTCAAACAAGGAAAACTTTCCTCTTAACGTCGCCTTGTTTTTGCGCTCTTTCGGTGTTAACCGCGACCTAAATTGGACAGCTTAGTGGTTTTACTCTAATGTAACACGGTTGTTCTCGTATAAAGTTCTTAAAATATCGCTCTTACAGTGTCATGTAAGGTGAAACTTACTCTTAATGTGTGTCGCGTGGATTCGTTTTGTTTTGGGTTGATTGGTGTTTTTTTTGCTTACAGCAATTTTTATCATTAAATACTAACAGAGTGTTGAAATCTTAATGCATACAAGACTAAGGCAATTAAATAAACAGTCAATAATTCATAGCCCGTGAACTTTTAATTTCATAATTTCGAATAAAGAAAATTAATTTAGAGATCGTCATCAGACATACTGCATTAATTAAATCATGTTATCAGCACATTTAATATTATTTCATAGAAAACAAAAAGCAACTACGGCTTTGAAGAAGGCACCGTGTGAAATCTTGCTAGTCAAGTTCTTCAAAACAGTACCGTGTTAAAATCAACAATGTCACCGGATTCGGTACATCCAACTATTATGAGAACATCCGTAGAAAATCTTCAAATAGCCCCGATGGGGTATTATTAACGGCGTTTGTTACCCAACTTCTGGCTCGTATTTTGTACACAGCTAACTTCGAGTTAGGCCGTAAACGACTTTACGTGTCGAACAGGGAAATCAAATTATCAACTCCGAACTTCGCACCTCTTCCAGCCCGTCGGAGATACCGGAATTTGTTGCCCCAAAATGGTTGCCCTTCTCTATTTGAAAATTCTGTGCGTTTCCCAAGACAAAAATATGTGAAGGGTATACGAGGTATACGCTAAAGTAGCTTTATTGGGTGTCTTCACCCAACTATGCGAACAGGGAATCCAATAAGTGAACAGTGAGAGGAATTGAGGATGCCCGCTTGCAACATAGCTGCACTTTGTTCTTGATTGTCACTTTGATGTTCGCTTTGTCCTTATTTTACGCAGCTGTTCTTTATAGCTCTTTCACGACAGCTTAGTCCTTACTTTTTATCTAATTTGTTTCAACGCTGTGGAACCGCTATTTTTTAATTAAAGATTAACCCTCCTAAGCCGCAAACGGATAAGTGCTAGTTGGACTCGCGCACTAAGGGTTCTTAAGGGTAGGTATTTCTATATTCCGATTCGAATTCGATTTTGAATCGAAATTACGCGAGACCAACTCACACTTGACCGATTTATATTGATATTCTAAAAAAAATAACCTAAGCAAAAAATACCTTTTTGAGACAAGGTTATGTTGCCGACTACACTTTTTTTGGCATAGTCATCATCTGCTTAACAAGACAATTCTAACGAGCCTTATCACGACGGGTTTATCATTTGTAATTTAGAAGTTTCTATGGCCACCTTTCGTCTCTATCATCAGACCAGCTCGATGGTGCCATATTATTGGATTTTCATCGGGTTTACATAAGTATGCCAAATTTCAGCTCAATCGGTCACCGAAAAGTGGTTCAAAACTTCCTTGCAAATTTTGACGGACTACTTACATACATACATACATAGTAGTTACGAACGAAGCTAGTTAAATAAATAAAAGCTTGTAAAAACAATATTTACAGTTAGGACAGATGGACGGATAGCGTAGGCTTAGTAATAGTGTCCGGTTTGATATACATCGGGCACTGATATCAAGCCTTATTTGATTAAACCTAATCACAAATTTTTATTTTAACAAAAATTACAAGTTCCCCTTAAATAATGTACCGGTAGCATTCTCTAAATAATCTTTAAGTTCAACTCTACTGATTTTATTGGGTAAGTTTTCAAAAATTTATTTTTAAATGTTACCCCGTGTTGTTACGAGTAAATACCAATAAAATCTCATTTTTATCAAAATCAAAAACATTTTCTTTTATCTTTACAGTAAAATATTGTTTTTTCAGATTTGGAGGCTTGATTAAGAAAACATTACATAATTGTGTGACAGCGCTCGGGCGCGCAAGTGGCGCCATGCAAGGGAACGTGTAACTATGGTGGCGCGGGTGCGGGGGTGCAGCGGGGCGGGCGCACTTACTACTCTCGCCGACCGCGAGGCCTCACCATCGCTCGCCAGTCGCACTCAAAACACGATGAGGGCGGCACGCGTCCACGTCGCCTCCCGCAACGTACGTACGCGCGCCACAACATAAACAAGTCAAGTGCATCTGATAACGCAAACGGTTCAACATAAAACAAAGTTTAAGTGTAAAAGTGACGTTCTAACAGTTTCGCTAAGATCTGTTAAGACCAATGTGTGTAGAAAATGTTTCAACTCCTGACTCTTTTGTTAGTGACTTTGGGTGTTAATGCCGCGTATGCTCCCAGAGGCGTGGATAATTGCGGCCGATCAAAAGGTGACGATGGCAGCACGATATGCCGGGTGCGAACTTTGGAAGCAGACGGATCAAGTTTGGCACATGCACCTTCCGATGCCGTAAAACGTCTCAACGTGGAGTGCAATCAGCTGCTACTTTTCGAAAGTTATATCGAAGCGAACTATTTTCAAAGATTTTCAACGCTCGCTGAACTTACACTCGAGAACTGTAAACTCCTCAGAGTACCCGGCAACGCGTTCGAAGGATTACGCGAACTAAAAAAGTTGTCGATCCGATCTAAAAACTACGATTGGAGTCCAAATAAAAACTTGGAGCTCTCGCTGGGAACTTTCAATGGATTGAGAGAATTACAAGTACTCGACTTAGGGAAGAATAATTTAAAAGCAATACCATCTGAAGTATTTTGCCCTCTGGGCAATCTACAAATGTTAAATCTGACTCATAACAAGATCAAAGGGATAGACCGCCTTGGTTTTGGAAAGAACTGTGGTTCGGGCCTACGGAGTTTGGATTTAAGTGATAACGATCTGAAGTCCTTGAGCGATGAATCGCAAATCACCGGGTTGAAGAATCTTCAAGAACTGCGGCTACAGAATAACAATATCACCGATATCTCAAGTGAAACATTTAATGGACTTATTTCTCTGCGGATATTAAATGTTTCCTACAATAACCTCCAGATAGTGCCGGAGGGCACGTTCACGAACACGAAGGAGTTACGAGAAATATATTTAAATAATAACCTGCTATTTGAATTAGCCAGAGGCGTGTTCCATCGATTAGAACAGCTGCTTGTCTTAGATTTATCTAATAATCAGCTCTCGAGCTCTCATATCGACGGCAGTACATTTGTTGGGCTTATACGCTTAGTCATTCTGAATTTATCCAATAACGCTTTGACGAGGATAGATGGTAAGACGTTTAAGGATTTATTCTTTCTTCAGATATTAGATTTAAGAAACAACTCAATAGGATATGTCGAAGAGAACACGTTTCTGCCTTTATATAACTTACATACTTTAAACTTAGCAGAAAATCGGTTGCATACTATTGACGAATTACTTTTCAATGGTTTGTTTGTATTAAGCAAATTGAATTTGAATAACAACCTCTTGATTAACATTGATCCAAAATCTTTTAAGAATTGTTCCGACTTAAAGGAATTAGATTTAAGTTCTAATCAGTTAACAGAAGTTCCGAGCGCCATCTGGGAATTGTCCCTATTGAAGACTTTAGACCTCGGCGAGAATCAAATTACAGATATAAACAACGGCTCTTTTAAGAATTTGGATCAATTGACTGGATTAAGATTAATAGATAATCAAATTGGAAACCTATCGGTTGGAATGTTTTGGGATGTACCTAGTTTACAAGTTTTAAATTTAGCCAAAAACAAAATTCAATCCATAGAAAGAGGAAGTTTTATTCGTAACTCGCAGTTAGAAGCTATAAGGTTAGATGGTAATTTCATATCTGATATAAATGGAGTATTTTCCACTTTACTCAGCTTACTTTGGCTTAACTTATCGGAAAACCATCTAGTTTGGTTTGATTATGCTTTTATACCTAGTAAGTTAAAATGGCTTGATGTACATGGTAATTTTATAGAGCATTTAGGTAACTATTATAAACTCCAAGATGAAATTAATATAAAAACTTTAGATGTAAGCCATAACCGTATTGTAGAAATTTCGCCTTTGGCAATACCGAACAGTGCCGAACTGTTGTTCATTAACAATAACCACATTAACAATATTCAAGTAAACACGTTTATGGGGAAGCACAATCTCACTCGGGTTGATATTTACGCAAATGAGATATCTCATTTAGATATCAACAGCCTCCGGCTGTCCCCGGTTCCTTCAAACAAGTCGTTGCCTGAGTTCTACATCGGAGGAAATCCGTTTAATTGCGATTGCTCCTTAGAATGGTTGCCTATGATAAACAATATGACGGCAATGAGGCAGCACCCTCGGATAATGGACCTCGAAAACGTAATCTGTAACATGACGCACTCAAGAGGCGTTTCTCATTTACCCCTTACTAATCTTGAATCGACTGATTTTTTGTGCCCGTACGAAACCCACTGTTTCACATTATGCCACTGTTGCGATTACGTTGCCTGCGATTGCCAAATGACCTGCCCCTATAATTGCTCCTGTTATCACGATCCGACTTGGCATACGAATGCAGTCGATTGCTCCAACAAGCTCGCAATTGAAATACCAGAAAAAATACCCATGGATGCAACCGAGGTCTACTTAGACGGTAACGACTTTAAAGAATTGCAAAATTATGCATTCATCGGGCGAAAAAATATGAGGTCGCTGTATGTTAATTCAAGTGGAGTCGAGAACATACAAAATAGGACGTTTGCCGGGTTATCCTCTTTAATAATATTAAATCTTGGAAGTAATAAACTGAAACAGTTAAAAGGCTATGAGTTTGAACATCTCTCACAGCTAAAGGAACTGTATTTGCACGACAATTTTATTAGTGACATTGCTAATTCAACATTTGCTTCTCTATATTCATTAAAGATTTTAAAATTACACGGTAATAGACTTGTAGATTTTGCCGTTTGGAATTTTAACAGTAGAATAATTTTGAATGCTCTATCATTGGGCAATAACATGTGGTCATGCAAATGTAGATATTTACAAAAATTTACGGCCTTCGTAGCTGACAACGCTCCTAAAATAGTCGATATCTCAGACTTGTTCTGTTGGAGCGCCGAGGGGCAATTACCACAAAAGAAAGAACTCAATCTGAACGGCACGATATGCAGTGACTATTACGCCGGAGATTCTGTTATAGATAACATGTTGGTCTCAAATTACATGCCCATGATGGTGACTACGCTCACGGGTTTTATGCTAATCATGCTAGTCATCCTCCTGATTTTCTTATTTAGAGACACAATTCGCATCTGGCTTTATACGAGTTGCGGAATAAGATTGTTCCCATTCACCGGGGCGTACGATGACACTGATAAATTGTACGATGCCTACGTATGCTACAGCCCGAAGGATGATGACTTTGTTATTCAAACGTTAGCCGCCGAGTTGGAAAATGGAAGCCCCTCGTATCACCTTTGTTTGCATTATAGAGATATTCCACAGCACGGTTCACCTTACATGCAATGTACATCGCCGCTTCCTGAGGCCGCGGAAGCCTCTAAGCGCATTATAATTATACTAACTAGAAATTTTATAGAAACCGAATGGTCTCGCTATGAATTTAGACAAACACTTCATGAAATTCTCAAATCTCGAATTTATAGCTTAGTTATAATAGAAGACAGCTCCGTACTACCTGAAGTGAAGTGCGACCCTGACTTGAAGCCGTATTTGAAAACTGGTTCGCGGGTTATGTGGGGCCAAAATAAATTTTGGGAGAAATTGTGGTATGCGATGCCGGATCGGAGACAGAAAAAGCAGTCGTCTAGTTACAGGAATAATATAAATTCTTACACTATGAGAAGTGGTGTACAAAATGGGACAATGAGGTCGTTTTCGTTTACTGAAAAAATGAGGGGGGCCGCCGGGGGCATGAGTGGTGCTCCGGAGTTTATGGAAGTGGGTTTACAGCAGGGTCAGGCGTCGTACGGGCCTGATGGCAGGCCACCGTCAGATCATATTTACTCGTCAATAGACTCTGATTACTCCTCGTTAGAACTTGGAGGGAGCAACCCGAACCGGCGGCGGGAGTTTCGGCACTGGCCGCCCCCGCCGCCGCTAATTGACACTCAGCCGTCGGGCCAAGCCTATCTTGTCTAGTCTTTGCTTCTCATGACCCCAGTTATATAAAACCATTTTAGTCAGCTTCCTGTGAATCATTGTATGCATCACGCACTATACCAAATAATAAAATTTTAATCTATTTTTGTATAATCTCGCCGGTTCTAAAAGGCGTTTAACGTTTCGTAATGTTGGTGTAAATACATTCTATAAGACTGCTGTAGAATATGTTACCTGTAAATAGTGTAAATATATATATGTCCATATAATTTAAGTCACGAGTATACTATTTATATACTTTAATAAAGCCATTGTGATAATTTTTGCATAAGTTTGAAATTTTATTCCCCTTTACCAAACCAACCACACATTTTTAATTTGGTTCAATTAATAAATCAATTTGAATGGTTATAATACTGGGTCAAACAAATTAAAAATGTAGAACACACTTCATTGATTTGAAAACAACCTTGAAAATAATAGTCAGAACCACATTTCTCTACAAAATATTCATCAATTATTTACATCTACAATAATTAAATCCTGATTGTGCGGGCCAATCCGAAACAGTGTTATTTAACTTAAATACCTACCAGTAAGAATGTTTGACATATTTAAAATTAGAGATTCGTATTCGCTCCAAACTTTATTTTAAAAAGATTAAGCATTACAATTATGTGCAAAGTGTATACTGCTTAAATTTATACACGCAAAACGCAACACAGTATTAAAACTAATTCAAACTAACACGGAGCAATTTGAGTAGCTACAGCTAAGTACTCACAGAAAAAGTATACATTACACTAGGGAAAAGCGGACCCTTTTTTAAACAGCCCCAGTATATAAAAAGGTTCTGAACCACCATCTAAATCTGACAAAGCACAGGACGACAGACGTGACCAGAATGCAGCGGTCACCGCATATCATAAGCCTAAGGTGAGGCACCTTCTGAATTTTAAATTACGCTATAATCCACAAAGAGACCGCTTGTAAATTGCGTGGTTGCAATTGTCAATTTTATTACAGAGACATAAAATGTCTTTAGAGATACTTCGGAGCCGTATCAGGCAAGAACATCACAGCACTCCTAACATTAACCTCTTGGTCATTTACATGTAACCTTCCAGGTTAATTTCTTCCCTGTGATTCTCTCTACCTAAAGCCGTAAAATGCGCGGAGACTCCTACTGTAAGTTTAATTTCTCGGCAAGCGTTTGTTGCCTTTTAACAGAGTTTTGTCATCGTGTCTTGTCACTTCAAAAAGGTAACTTACTTTAAAGGTCCTATCCAAAAGAAGATCTCAGATTTGACATCACGATTTCTTAAATCATATTTTTATCCTTAATATATTTAAATATACTTTCAATAGCCACCTTTTTCTGTATTAACACTTCCTGTGCCAGACTTCTTGATCGTCAGGCAAAATAGATATAATAATTTGTCTCCGAATATTAAGATGAACTAGCCTTAACGAAAGACGACAATCACAAATAACAAATTACTAAAAACAACAACCCATCGCATCACGATTTTTATCAACATGACTCACGCATCAGATTATCTCGAAAAAGTAGGATAATATGATACTTTTTCAACAGAAATTTCTCTATTAGCACGTTACGTCACCGACAATGACTCATCAAGCCCACTCTATCCGGGCAGCTCGTGGATTAACACAAATGGGGTCTAATTGAGGTCTGCGAAGCATAAGGAGCCCCGTTGAGTAAGGACAACTTCGTTTACCAAGTTTGTAGTCTTCGTAGGCTATATAGATATGAGCGGAAGAGAGGATAAACGCACAATGGTAAGCGATATTACCATGGATATGCTGGTAAGATAGGAAGAACTTAAAAGTTCCAGGTGAGTAGTAGAAGAATGACAATAAAATCTGTAATCATAATAAAATTGTACACCTCATTACTGGAATGAGCGCTATGGACTTATTTTATAACAGAAAGCTGAGTTTGCTGACGTAAATAACTTTGGATTATCAAAGTAAAGACCGAAATAATGTAACCTGCGTTAGGCCGATAGGTATGTACATCCATCACATTTTGAAAGATTTATAATCCCGTTTAATTTCGCAAACTCCATCTTGTCTAGCTCTGATGCTAAAGGTAAAATTTTCGTCGCTACTTGAGTACACTAGAGAGGCTTTCAAGGACATGTCTTATTTTGTGATGAACCAAGTTGTCAAAAGCATAATAAAACAATAAAAGAAGTTTTTTGTCCTCGTCCCTAACACTGGTAGCCTTTCTTTACTGAACAATAGTATAATGCTTCAAACACATAAATTTAACAATTGTTATGACTGGCTGCTACTATTGATGACCGTAAAAAGTCCGTGAAATGGTCGTGTTTTGTTTTGACTACCTGCATCTGCGTTTTTTTTATTTTTATAATGAGCTATAAGGTGTGATTGGGCATAACTTTGACGCTTTTTGTGTTTCATTGAGGTGTTCTAAAA
This sequence comes from Acleris holmiana, assembly GCA_949316455.1. Lineage (NCBI taxonomy): Eukaryota > Metazoa > Arthropoda > Insecta > Lepidoptera > Tortricidae > Acleris > Acleris holmiana. The sequence goes on along the minus strand of OX438774.1, from coordinate 6,434,795 downwards.
TTACTTTAGTTTATATTTACGTACCTAATTTTAATTTGTGTCTGGTATTTTGTGCAATCAATGTAACTTTAGGCACTCCTTGTAAAAAAAAACAAGTGGGCTGATTATATTTTAACCGGTTTTCTATTAAAGTGATATTTGTCTACTAGGAAGTAACTTATGTTTTTATTAATTTAAAAAGTAAAAAGTCTTGAAGCAATATTTATAAGTAGTTTTAATAGCTAAATGATTTAAGTTGCCGCCTACCCAATAATTTAAAGATCTACACCGTGTTTTTTTTGATTAACGATAACTTCGGCATATTGTTAGGTACACGTATAGAAACTACGTGGTACATTAGATTTTAAAATATTGCAAAAAAAAAAAAAATGTTCAGAACAAAGTAATTAAATGTTGTGTCTTCAATCATTCTAAAAGGGTCTTTAGAGTTAACTCATAGTTAGTGTCAAATACGTCAAGTCAGCGTGACATACACACACACAAGTAAAGATAACACTTGACAGGTGCACGACCTAACAATTGAAAACTCTTTACTCATAATAGGTAATTAAAAGAAAATTGTTAGGTATCAGTTAAGAGCCTTTTACATTAGTTTAACGTGATTAACTGATTAATTTTAATAATTGAATATCTTTATAACCGTACGAGTTATCATATGTCTGTCTTCGGGAAATTAGCTTAATTTGACTTGAAGAACGTGCCCTTAAAGTTATCGTAAATCAAAAAAAACACGGTGTATATTATAAACATTACAAATCTGGTATTTGTGTTTGCTTTTCCCAAAACGTAGATACGTTAAGAAGTCTGTGTGCATATGCAGTCAAAAATTCACTCTGGGCTCGTGTCTGAGTGTCAGCGTAAACGTGATTACTATTTTATGATCAAATTAGAATTCAAAGGGAAAAAATACCAGCCAAGTGCAAGTAGAATTCGCGCATGAAGGTTTCCGTAAAGATAAAAAAAAGAATTGTTTATTCAGTAAGTAGGCCGCACGGGCACTTTTACTCGTCAAACCACCACCACCACCACTCTACCAGCGCTTCCCAAGAGGACACCACTGCTGAGGAGAAGTGCCGCAAGGAACTCAAACATTATCTATACAACATACGTTTTATATCGGATTATTGGCATTTATTTGAAAATCTCGTTTGTTATATGGAAGTTTTTAGTATTTGTTGTTATAGCGGCAACAGAAATACATCACAGTGACAGTGGAGTCTTAGTAACAGGGTCCCATTTTTCCCCTTTGGGTACAAAATCCTAAAAAATATACTTCAATTTTACACTAGAAATATTTAAACACGAAATATATCTCATATTGGTTTCAAGGCAATTGCAATCATTACTGTGGCCTAAATAAAACAAAGCTCAATTTTTCAATTTTAATGACTCCGTTTTTGTCTTTTCTTGATCTATGTGCCCTTTACGAGTTACGCAACTTGGATGAGCCCATGCAAATGAAAGTATTTCAATTGTCATCAATCAACGTGTCCCTAATGCGCTAGTAAATATCAAGTTTGAATTAATTAGAGAAATAAAACAAATACTATAAGACGATTTAATTGTAAGAGTTACGGATTTTATAGGGCCTAATGGAAATAAAATTAATTTAGTCGTTATTAATCATTAAGTTTCTAATGTATTATTAAACATTCATATTGTGAACAATATAGCTTGTGAGATGTAACAAAATGCAGGAAGGTGATTTAAACATTGAAGATGCAACGTGCAATCGCTATCCATTAAGACAATTAACGAATAGGTTTCATGTATATAAATTATCATGTTTCCGTTTTGATTTAATTGCTCTTAGTTTCAAAATTCGTTAATTTTATACCCACATTTGATTAATTATTGAAGTTTCCTTGCAATTTGCTTTACAGGTTATTTTCACAATGGCTAATAATCTCAAGAAACCTAGCAATAGCAATTTTATGTATTAAGTTCAATTTTTTTTTAAAACATTTATTGAATACAGGTTGATTTATTATACAGTTGGTGCCATAAACAAAGGATCTCGCCATGTTCTGCCGCTGGGCGTACAAACTTGGGTGTTATACGGGGTGTATTTATATTGTTTATATTTTCATACATTTACTATATAACAATAATTTCACATACTATCCATCAAATGTTTGATGACCAGGGACCAAGGATGAGATTGTAATGACGTAAATTTTTATGAGCGTTTTAAATTATGGTTATTGAACATATTGTACATTCGAAGAAAGTTTGCGATTAATATAAAATACCTATATGTCGTTAAGGTGCTACGAGTATGTTGTTGGACCGTCAACTATGATTGAGTTTCAGGTCTAGGCAATCAATGGTATTCAAGTCAATCAAGCTTATACATATGCATGTTAAGACCCTGCAAGAGAATAATTAACGTAAACTATGATCTTGTCTAATTAATTGGTTAATATATAAAGTGTAACGAACTCCTAAAACTATAATATGTTTAAAATCGGTAATAATCGATTTATTTTATTACGTCACTAGAGCTATTGCGAACAACTTCGCGCAGAAAAATAAAACATAGCCTATGCATATACATTTACAAATTACGTGGCTTTCGATTGGTAAAATAGTTTTCAAAATTGGTCCAGTAGATCCAGAGATTACCTTTACAACCTAACAAACTCACAAAAAATACGTCTTTATAAAATTAGTTTAGATTAACATAACCATAACAAACATTAAAAAAAAGGTAAACATGAACGTAATCGTGGCCAATATCGCACTGAAAAAAAGTCGGCGAAATTACTCCTAGTCCTCAGGGTTGTCGTATTTGAAGTTTTCGATTCCAGCCTTTAAAACTTACTGTAGTCTCGAAAATTTAATTACTTATGGGTCCCAGACCCCATTTACAATACAATACCTATATGAAAAAAATCTGATGTACATACATACATAACATCACGCCTTTATTCCCAGAGTGGGGTAGGCAGAGCTACAGAAATACCAACAACTCTAAAAAGACTTGTTGATAATTCTGTAACCACATTTTGCACAATCAGGCCAAGAAGTTTACTAGTGTGACAGGTTGCAAGCCCATCGCCTAACAGTACTACAAGCCCTTATTCCCTTAGTCGCCTCTTACGACATCCACGGGAAGACATGGAGTGGCACTTATTCTAACCCGGCAACCACACAGAGCAAATCTAATGTAATTAACCATAAATCATTCTAAAATCTTAATAATAAGTAAGTAATACCATTGTTAGGCGCTATTTCCACAATGGTCGTTGATAATTCAAAATAGTTGTTCAATAAATTGGCCACTCGAAATCTCTGTGTGAAATTGTTTTTTTTGTTTATTTTTTTGTTTTGTTTTTGTTTGGAGGTAGTCCTATGCCACCAAGTTAGTATCTGATGAGGGGATCCGTGAGGAATTGAGATACTCTTCAAATATTATAGGAAAAAAAATACGTGGAGGACATAACAGTATTATTATGATGATCACTAAAAGGTAACGGGTATGAAACAAAGTAAAGGTTTGTTTGTTGTTTACTGAAGTAGGCGTCCCACTATATTTTTTTAACAAAAGCCGAAATCATTTGGACTGACCTATCAATGTTAGATCAATAACATTAAACTAAAAATAATGACGACAGGAGGACAACTACACGACAAGATCTCTACGTAATATTTTTCATAAAACCCCTGAAATATTGAAAGTGTAATGTTGGTTTATTCAAATTAATTGATTACAAGCAACCTAATGAGAAATTTGGAATGAGCAATTAACTGAACTTTGTTACGGTTGGGCTTGTTTGTAATTGCCGCATCAACAAAGGAGCTCGGTATTCGCTTTAGTGATTTTGAATTTGGGAGAAACAGTAATAATCCGAATTTATGTTACATCACTACTAATGGCTCTGTAATGTGAGATTTGCGGAATCAACATTGAATCAGGTAATTAGACTAGGGACGTCTTAAACGTTAAGCGTAAATTCTGGGAAATAACTATAACGATGTTAAGGATAAAGCATTTAGCGCCTCTATTCTCCTGAGTTGAAACGATATTGCGTTTGACGTATTATAGTAACGTTTCTAACTCTATTGACAAATACATTAGAGTTTTCAAAACGTTGAAAATACGGAAACGCATCAAAGACGATATTGTTTTTACCGTGTAGAATCTTGGCTCAAAGGTTCCTGAATACAGCAGAAGTCTTGCTTGTTGAATCACAAGTATGAAATTGAATGAGGTATGACGGATAGTAAAAGTGATTCCATGGGTGTCTGTGATTTCATACCAATTAGGGAGTTATCTTTAACTTTTGTTTCGTACGTTTGTCGTTCTAGTCCAAAACTTGGAATTCAGTTTGAACCACATTCCGTTATCGTAATGGGCTGAAATTTGGAACAGGTATACAAGTAAATTCAAAAAAATCCGAGAGCATTACAATATTATCTAATGATGGAGTCGGAAGGTGGCAACAAGATCTTCGCTGTGATTAACGTAGACCCACCGAATTGGAATTCCTTACTTTGGTCGCGATAAGCAGAATGATGACTGTACAAAAACCGGAGAAGAGCATGTCGGACCATGCTTAAGTGTAGGATTCCGAACCCGATACTAGCTAAATAAAGGTATCCCAATAAACAATAAGTATGAATTAATTTTCAATTTTCATTTATTTGGTGATTTTTAATAGGTATAAATATTTTAGCAGCCATCATCAAACAAGTCTTCTTGGTCTTGATAGTTTTCCTTTTAAGTTTGTTATATTGTGCTTTCATTTAGATAGTTTTCAGATTATATGACTTGTTTGACTGTACGGGACGGGATCTAAAAATGGATGGTACATCCGTCCGTCATTTTAAAGAGCTATCCAATGAGACCTCACTCATACAAAAAAATACCTGTTTGTGAGATACCCAAATAATAATTTTCAACTTTTTGGTTTACAAATTTGTTGGTGTAATTGAATTGCGCGGCTATGCCAAATCTCAGATTTGAAGTACCAAGACTTTCTAAATTAAACCGTGGACAGACGGACAAACCGAAAATACCTAACTTTGACCTTTGTTGGCTACAGAACCCTAAAAAGCATGAAAGGCGAGTTGTCTTAAAAAACATTTTTCGATTCAATTTTTTATTATACTTTATTAGGTGCATTACAAAATGTTAATTACCATGTAGTTTTATTTCATGTTAGTTTGTGAAACCAGTCCGTCCACTCACATTCATCAAATTTGCCTTTAAAAATCCGCGTCTTTAATTATACAATGGGCCAACACTTCATTAAATTGTCACTCATGATGCCACTTTTCGTAATGAAGAGTTCTAACGCAGTTCGGTTTTGCAAGATTTATGATAGAAACGTGACTTATTGATTTTTGAAGTAATAGATATTGGTGTTGGGTTGAGTGATGAAATAGTCTATTCTACTTTAACCTATTCATTATTATACTATCGACAGTTCTATTGACAATAGAAAGGCGGCGGCCATTTACTTGATCAGTTGAAAGGACGTCACTGACTTTGTCTTTCTATTTATTACAGCGAAACCGCTGAACTGATTAAGATAAATTTTGGTATGGAGATAACTTGAATCTCGAGAAAGGACGTAGGGTACTTTTTACTCGTGAGTAGCGATAAACGGTTTCTTATAAAATTATAATGGAGTTTAAAGATTATTCAGTTATCAATAGAAAGAGAGTGTGAGTACAAATTAAATACATTTTTATGTGATCGCAATCCGCAAAGGCACGACCCAACAAAAGTAAGGCGCGCCGTCGTCGTATGGAAATCTTCATAAATACTCATACATGAATCATATTTTTTTTACACTGGTTTTGACTAAAATAATGACTGTGAAAGGGCTGTTCTAATTCACTCCTAAAACTGAATTTTTCAAGCGTTTCAATCGCAAATCGTTTTTCTTAATTTTATAATTAATTATTAATTCCTGTTACGGCGTGATATGCAGAGGTCCGAGAACTTGTGAATAGTTCGCCTCCTGCCGCAGATTTCTGGTCCACTTGTCAGCAGAGCAGGGGGAGTAGGAAATAGTTTTAAAGAGGTCCCTAGGTAGAACAAGAAAAGCAGAGGAGGGCCGGACCTTTATTTTAACTTTGTGTCACTGTAAAAAAAATCGCCTTTCCTTCCGCAATTATCAAATCAACAAAATGATTATAAATAGAAAATGTTATGCGTGTGAGGAAAGACAAAGACATTTTGATGCTAGTGTGGAAAGTTTGACATTTTACATGATTCCCGAGGTGTCTTGGCCCGAGCTGCAAGCGAGGGATAGGACTCGGGACGAGTTAAAATTACAGTTCCGCACGTGTATCCAAAGACGTTTTTAGGGTTCCGTAGTCAAACTAGGAACCCTTATAGTTTCGCCATGTCCGTCTGTGCGTCGGTCCGTCCGTCCGCAACCTAGCGCAAAGAATATTAGTACTAGAAAGCTGCAATTTATGTAATTTTAATATTTAAAGTATTTTACCTATAGTTTCAATGTTAAATGACGTAATCAAAAAGTGGTTGAACATGCAAACTCTGTGGTTGGATGCACGGCTTGGAAGCTGAGACAAAATTATATTAAAAAAATTGGAAAAGTAAAACACACTAGTGCGTAATATCCAACTTTCCGCACGATATACAGCTACGAAGAGTACCACTTTTTGAGCAACTGTGTTAAAAAATATTTTAAAGTAGGTACTTATATCCTACTTTAAAATATTTTTTTACCTACTTAAGTATTTTATTGAAAAAAAAATTTTTAATCTGTTCATTGCTACTTGTTTGTCGCTGTATACATTCCTATACTGTTTATAACGGTGATATATTGTGAATTACAGGCAAGATGAAAATATAAAGACATTAAAAGTGCACCAAAAACTGATAGACGGCACTTCCACTTTAAAAAAATGTTTTATTTAGTATTTTTGTGAATTTTAACCACAATGAAATATTTAAATTGACAAACAAATTGATAAACATCTTAGACTGCCAAATGCGGTTACAGAATTATCAACAAGCTTTTTTAGAGTTGTTGATAATGTTGTTGCTCTGCCTACCTCACTCTGTAAATAAAGGCGTGATGTTATGTATGTATACATACATACATAAAGTCACGCCTTTATTCCCAGAGTGGGGTAGGCAGAGCTAAAGAATTACCAACAACTCTAAAAAACTTGTTGATAATTCTGTAACCACATTTTGCACAATCAGGCTAAGATGTTTACCAGTGTATTAGTGACAGGTTGCAAGCCCATCGCCTAACAGTACTACAAGCCCTTATTGCCTTAGTCGCCTCTTACGACATCCACGGGAAGACATGGAGTGGCACTATTCTAACCCGGCAACCACACGGATGAAATGTATGTATGTATGTATATATTAAAATTGAAATTTAAAGTTAAAACCAATTAGAAAATGTCTGTCGGCCTTGATTTTATAAGCTAACGAAGGATAATTTAAATCAACAAAACATTTTGCCGAATTTTAAAATGTATATTATAAATCGTATCCTATCCTTTCGTTGTTCCATAGTCCAATCGGTATTCGCAACGAGGTCGGGCTTCGGCCAGTTTGTTCGAGTTTCAATTTCAATTTAGATACTTTAATAAATAGAATTGCATATTTCTATTTTTCTTTGATAGTTTGTTGCCAATTTTTGCTAGGTTTATATGTTTCAACCCAAACTTTGCCCTGTTTTTATAATACCAGGTAGGTTTTTGTTGCAACTTCTACGTTTTCAGTTAGATGGGAACATGCATAAAAAACAGTATTGAATTTCATTGATATGGTTTAGGAGAAAATGTAAATCAAGCACATTAAGCGCAATATACTTAGGTTAATTAATTTACTAAGTTTTTATATAAAAACAAATCTTGTTAAAATTTTGAAACGTCTTTTAAGGTTTTGATGTTTAATTTCGACCTCCTCCTTTTTTACGTAATGTTTTAATTCAATGATATTTTCATTAACATATTAATTTCTTTGTAAGGCCCGTATATTTTGCAAGGGGTCTGAACTATGACTTTTTAAAGTTTCGTCTTATAAAAAATAACACGACAATATTTTTTTCGCGTACACAGTTATGTTTCTCTTTCATAGAACTTTCCAGAAAGTGTAAGTTTTTTAAGCATGTTCCCTATTAAAGAGTTAATGTCCATATTATAACATTTTGCTCTGGCCGAAAATTTCACGTGCAATAACAAGGTCAACACAAAAGGGTTTCCTTTTTAGAACGTCATACTTTTAGATTTTCCCATTGTGTTCCGATAACAATCTTAATAGAACAATTCAGCGAACATTCAATTATTAAAACAATAACTTAACCCTTTTTCGCCTGAAAATAAATTCAATGTCTACCCGAGCATTGAGGCCAGCATTCGTTTTATTTTTTAAAAGCCATGTTTTCGTCACCACAAAGTGAACCATAACAAAAAACGTAAATTAAAACACATCAAGATTCTTAACATCTAAGTAAAGGCAAACTCGGCCGGTAATAAACCAGCCAAATATTAGACAATGATAACAAGCTTTACGGTCGAAATGATGGGAGATGAGAATAATTTTATGGCGTAAAAATGGGTCATAGCGAGGAATGAGACGTTAGGAAGGTTTTTTATTTGCCCGTTGTCAACGAGGCTTGTTTGGATTGAGAGACTTTCCAGCAATGTGGCGTTACCTGGAACGAAGAAGGCGGTAATAAATAATGAAGCGTGGACAGCTCTTTCATACGACGTTTTAATACTTTATTTAAATTCATGCGAGTGATTTAAAGTTTAAACACACCTGTTGACGTCTTTACTTTAAAAAGCGGTAAAGTTACCATTGAAATTAAATTTATAAAACTTGTAATGAAACCGTTTTAAGGTTATTTTCCGTGCATTTTCCTTGAACTTGGTTCAAGAGTCCCGAACGAGGAAAATTTATAACTCGATGAATACAAGCCGCGAACGCATAAATTACGAATTTAATGAACAGTTTTATTTGCTTAATAGAACGGCGTCCTTTGCTTGCGAACTGGAAGCGACTTTATTTAACGGCATTGTTGTCGAGAAACATTGTTCTGGGCCAAAATTTTCTGGTAGTTTAGTTTTAATTACTATAATATCATTCGCGCTCTCCTTTGCCGAGTGCCCATTATTTTCATTCATGGTTTGTTGAACACCTTAAATGGCAACATTATGTCACCGTCTAATTTTCATTGTGCAAAATTTCATTCAATTGGCCATAAGACTTGACAATTATGGAGGTACGTGTCCCGCCGCATATTAGTCGTTTTGCATGTGTTCACTGCTTGTATGTACGCAGCAAAATGATATGTTTTACGATATCGTAATGAAGGCCTACGAATGGGAAAGCTGGTGCGTTTTACTTAATTGTACTTTAATTTTAAGTTACCAGGAGTACTCCGTTTTTGTGTTTACTTTGTTCGATTAATGTATAACGTGTAATCAGATAAAAAATAAAGTGCTACAGTTGCATTTTATTAATCTGCATGCACAATGTTGCAATAATACTTAAGTGCTTTAGTAACTCGTTTTGTTTATGTATAGAGGTTAAGGGCTGGTTAAGGGTAAATATTGAAATTTAGGACGTTTTGGTAACTTCTTTCATAAATATTTCAAAATCCAGTGCTGAAATCACATTATGTATACTTACCCATTTCCGCACATTAACACTACAATCGATTGAGCAATCAATTCGCAAGTTAAAGTAACGGAAACTGTACCGGATATGATGACATACTATTTCAAAATCCCGCCAAAACTAGCAGTCTTTACTCGTTCAAATATTGCGAACTTATGAAACAAGTGTTCATTAAGAGTTACAAATTGCTTGCTTCTTTTCTCGTGGTTTCATCAACAATACTAAAATTAGATTTGCTTACAGTATTCGCGACGCACATTAATACCAATCCAAACACCTTTATGCGATTTACCAGCATCATAAATTTATTTCTAGAACCGCCAACGGAAGACATTTAATTTAATATAACAGATGTTCCCATCTCGAGTGGACACGGCCCGTTGCGAATCCTTTGAGTTTGTCGCGGGAAAAAAAACTGTCAACAAAAGCTTGTTGTCACAAGTGTCCCGAAAGGACTATTGAGTTCGGGCATGTCAAAACTTGCAATAATAAGGAATTATTATTTGTAGTTTATATAACTTTCCGCATTGGACATTATTTAAAACTATAGTGTTTCAAATCCAGGAATGCGCGCGCTCTCACTGAATTTGACGTTGATCAGTCAATGTATGAAAAACAGTAGTAGAAAATACACAGCATTTTTGGGGTTTCTTAAAAGAAAATAGTGAAGTTAAACCTATGCATGCTCGACACGCAGTCATTTGGTAGGTATTTCATTTTGGTAATTATTTGTATCGCGCAATTTTATTAATTAAGTACATAATTGCATAGGGAGTGCCGATACAAATATTCACTTAGTCTTCTAGGAAGAATGAAAATTTTGTGTTATGTAATTATGACAGTTTATAATCGAATTAACTTTTTGCTAATGCTGGTATAGTTTATTCATGTTAAATTAAAACCATTTATATTCTACACGATTTTTTAACCGGACATTATCAAACGTCAGAGTTTACTGGATTGACTACTATGTCAGAAAATAAGAAGTTGAGAGGGTTAGGGTTTACACAGAATTACGAATGTTTATTTATTCGCCGTGTCAACTTTAAAAACATAATACAAAACAGTGTTTTACCACAGGACAAAGCTGAAAAACAGTATTTCTGTCAAAATTAATGTAGGTACTAAATTAATAATTTATGGTTTCCTATCAATCACTGAAAAACTACAAAATACAGTAGATATTTTAATATGATTGTCAGCTCTATAAGCAAACGAAATTACAATTTAATCTTCATCTTACTGGATCATTATCTTAATGGGCGTACATATTATGTAAAAATGTACCGGGCCTTAGGAGGTTATAAAAGATTATAAATGGATATTATATAGAAATGAAACTGTTTTAGTGGTGGTAGGACCCTGTGCAGGGTCCGTCCGGATCGCTACGCAACAGTGTTCGCATTGTTGTGTTCCGGTGTGGGGATAAGACAACCGGTGAAATTACTAGCAGAGGCATTCCATCTTAGTCCTCAGGGTTGGCAACGCATTTGAGGTCTTAGGATTATAGTCTTGAGAATTCAAATGTCTATGGGTCTCAGATTCCACTTACCATCAGGTGGCCTGAGTGCTCGGGTGCCTTCTCCTTAACATATAAAAAAAAAAGATATTTTTATGTTCTTGTTCTATGGTAATTATTTTGTGGGCCGGTAACTAAAAAATATTTCAATTGCGACCGTGAGATCCATTTCAACGTTCTTCTCCAGCATCAAACCCCTTATTTATGTATCTGTTATAAGATTGTTTTGCGGCACAAAAGCATTTGAATACAAAAAACTGTCCAAACCTTATCATGTCATAACCGTTTGGTCGGCTGACGTGATTTCCTTGACTCATATCTCCCGCATCATATTATTAAACGCTTTCTAAAACAGACAAATAATTATACAGTCGGCATATCAAACAACTACGTTTGACAGCACCTTGTTCAAATGGCAAAACATTTTAACAAACGCTACTGGGAAGGAAACGTTGAAAAAATCAATTGTTTCGAGAACTTACACCAAAGAACATTCGAGATCTTATGTAAATTGATTCATAATAAATATTTTGATATCACGTTAACGAGTCGAGTGCAGCGCTATGCAGTCTCGTTAAGGTGGAATACGGGGGATATTATCATATTATTATTTATTGCAGAAACCTTTATTGCTCCAGTTTGCAGGGTAAATGTGTGTACAAATGAGAATGAAACCTGAAACAAAGATATGGATACATATAGATATAGGGAAACTAAGGTATACCTAATAAAACGTGTAATAAATACTTCAAAAATAAAGAGAAATTAAACTTGACAAAAGGGTATACAGCCGAGCATTAACTCAAAAAAGGCAATAGTTTAAAAAATACATTTTAATGTAATTTTCTACATTGGTGAAATGATTTCGATCCAAGTCTAGGCGAAAAACGTATGGTTTCTTTAATTTATCTTTCCTACAATAACTTAAGACATTGAACATGTTAGAGCACGTATCAATTTTCAAAATCAGAAAACAATATTTTATAAGTAGGCAGGTACATATTTATTATAAACTTGCTAATAAATGACCATGGAACTGTTGCCATGAATTCGTTTATATTATTTTCAAAAATAAATTTTGTTTGTAGTCATTTTATTTACATACGTACGGTACGAGACACAAATACTGATTGACAGGCCAGCTTGTTAAAAGTTAAATAATTCGAGGCAGTTGAAGGCTTTCATTATTTGTAACAGTTACAAATGAAACTTTTCTGCGTAATACGGGTTTTGAATGGTAACCAAGGATTTTTGAAAATATTAGAAAAGTATATTCCATCTTCATCAGCCGCAAGACATCCACTGGTGGACAAACATGTTAACTTTTATATTATTAAGTACTCATATGGGAAGATGCGTTACGTGAGAGGATTAATATTTTTTTAAATCCTATCTTATAAATAAATGTTCTTATTAGCTGCAGGAGATCCTAGAATAGTCTTAGTAAATAAATATGAAATAATAAGTACCTACTCAATAAGGTAATTTTCTTAAAATTACAAATTTTAGTTAAGTGAGTGTAATATAATAACTTTTTGTCATTGGTTTTGGTGTATAAATTCTATAATATTATTATACATTTATGTTAAATTTTAATTGTAAGACCCTATTAGGGTCCATGTCTTGTACTGATTTATAAAAACGACATCTTGCAAATACTATATGGTTGCACGGAATAAATGAATATGAATATGAATGATATGAATAAAGAACAAGTTATTTGAATAAATAATATCACGGGACATACATACATACATAACGTCACGCCTTTATTCCCAGAGTGGGGTAGGCAGAGCTACAGAATACCAACAAACTAAACTAAACTTGTTGATAATTCTGTAACCACATTTTGCATAGTCAGGCTAAGATGTTTACCAGTGTATTAGTGACAGGTTGCAAGCCCATCGCCTAACAGTACTACAAGCCTTTATTCCCTTAGTCGCCTCTTACGACATCCACGGGAAGACATGGAGTGGCACTATTCTAACCCGGCAACCACACGGAATACACACACGGGACAATGTCACTCAAATTGACCTAGTCCCAAACTAAGCTCTAGGCTTGTACTATGGGTACTAGACAACGATAAACATACTTAGATAGAGAAATAAATACTTAAATACATAGAAAACATCCAAGACTCAGGAACAAATACTCGTGCTCATCACACAAATATCTGCCCTTACCGGGATTTTAACCCGGGACAGCCGGCTTCGGAGGCAGGGTCACTCCCAACTAGGCCAACGTGTCGTCAATTTAATGAAGAGAATGATGGGATGTCAAACTGCTGCTTCTACTAAAATATCCTATAGTTATTTTTTTTTTTCGGAGAGGGAGTGATTCTAAAGGCCATTGCAGGAAATTACTGCTAGTGTGGACAACGCGTTTGGCCTAGTTGGTAGCTACCCTGCCTACGAAGCTAGTTATCCTTAGTTCGATTGCTGAGCTATTAGCAAATATTTGTATGATGAACGCGAGTATTTCTCCCTGAGTCTTGGATATTTTCTATGAATTAAAAAAGTCAGAAGCAGAAGTAGCTTTGCAACCGAAGAGCTCAAAATGATCTTTACTTGACATTTGTCAAGAAAATTCGTCGTATCTAGATAATTTTGAGAATTTTATTCTGCTTAGCTACTTTTAATGCTGACCTTCCCTATGTTTAAATATGTAAGTTTATCATTTGTCTAGTACCCATAGTAGGTACAAGCTTAGAGTTTAGTTTGGGACTAGGTCAGTTTGTGTGAGATTGTGCTTTTTAGGATTGGTCTACCTAAGAAACATTTTCATCACCAAAAATATAATAAGTATCACTATATCGGAAGTCGATAAACGAGAAGTCCCTATGACAACTCAAAATTGTTACGAGATTTCCAGGCTCTGCTAATAACCTTAGAATAGTTATCTAAACTCTTAGGGCGTAACAAAGAGATAAACCTACCAGATTAATAGAGATAAAATGTATGGAACTGTATTTTTTTACTCTAAGATACTAGTGAAATCAGAACTATAATATACTAACATAACAGGATAACAAAGACTAGAAGGAGGTAACGGAAATCGATCCATTAGTTCAGCGGCGAACATCAATCACACTGCGCAAACATTGGGCCCATTACATTGGACAAACAGTCTACAGTCCTCCGCCGCATCTTCACATTGTATTTGATCATTGATATTTTAGCTTAGTCTGTTACAAAGGTCACGTAAAATTATTGTTTCTTAAGATATTTTGCAAAGAAAGTTGATTTTTTTTTAAACTTTAATAGTAAATTTAATAAATATCGTAAAAATATTTTAAATAAACATGCAAAACAATACAGGACCAGTTATGTTTAATAATCACCGTATACAATTAACAGCAAGGAGAAAATATACAAACTGAGCCAACAGGCGGCGGAAGAGACTTTTAAAAAAAAACCTTTATCACATGGGAGTAAGTCAATTTGTGTTACAACCAGGTAGATCAAAATTAAATACGTTCATTCAAAATGTTAATGAAAATTTTTTGTCGACAAGAAATCACTATAATTCATCATTAAACTTCAATTAGCTTTTAAGACAAGATGTCAATTGTTAAATATGCTTCTGAATGACTTTAATTATTCTCGGAAATTAGTATATATTCACATTAATTTATTCATAAAAGTTTTTTATTACATGTCAACCGGGTATTTATAATAATATTATAATTAAATAAGTACGAAGTTCAAATATTATTTAAGTTTTTTTTATGATAAGAAGAAGGCACACGAATACTCATTCCACCCAGATATTAAGTGGAATCTGAGACCCATAGACATTTGAATTCACAAGACTATAATCCTAAGACCTTAATTGCGTTTCCACCCCTGAGGACTAAGATGAAATGCCTCTATGCTACAACGCTATAGAGTCTATTTCTCTGTTTATGTTTAAAAATATTTAGAGCACTTTTCTATTTATTTGCCACAGCTGTTGCTATATCATCGACATATCTCACCAACGTCCCGGCCTGAGTGGCTGTTATCGAGTGATTGCAGAAGCCTACGCACTACGATGGAGACCTCTGGCTGGTCCATAATGACCACAGCAGCTTTATCTTTATCAGACGCCGTTTCTTATTCTGTACACGGAATAAACTCAGAGATACGTTGCTATGTTCAAGTGTAAGTAACAAGCTGTAGCGGTGACTGCTCAGGGCCTTACCATATTGCCTTTGACGTCTGACTGTCAAGTAAATCGTAACGTGAACTAAACTACTAATAACTTGTCAAAGCATTATGTTTTTTTTTCGAAATAATAGAGGCACAGTGTTATTTTCTAGAATAGAGTGTAGTTTACGAACAAGTGATTCAAATGTAGTATCAAATTGTTACAATCAGTTAGTCAGTCTCTCAGTATTTTAATTTTTCTGTGTGTGTTGTTGTTGTTATTCTTTGGTTCAATAGCGTTTAATTTGTTATTATATTTTTTAGTTTACGTCGTTCACGGTTTTCGAATTACACGAACACTGGATTTATAAAGTCAGTCACTTAATAGCTTGATAAATAAGTGAATAATAGACGAATAAATAAAATAAAATAAATAAAAAATGCCTTTTATTTCGCAATGTTAAAGAGTAAGAAATAACAAAAAAATAAGAAATAAAGCAAGTTTAAAGAGATATTATAATAATGTATAGACAAATATCATTCCCAAATTTATCTCATAATAAAATTTAAGTAAAGTAGGTAAACTAGTGATTTAGAAATGTATACCGGATGATAATGAGCTTAAAAATAAATCTTTATTTTATTTTAAGTTACACATTTTGAGAAGTAGCATCAAATATTCAAATTCATACATCGGTTAACCGTTAAATAAAACTACCTACTGTTTAATTTTAACTTTAAACCTAGAGATATCTAAAGATAGACAATGTTTTTCCACGGACATTATCGCAGTCTGTGATATAGTTTTAATAATGTCCGAAAAATCTGTAGCAGTTTCTGATTAACATGAAATGTATTTTGAAATACATGTATAGGTAAATTGTAAATGATAAAGGTAACTGTACCAAGTTGCCAATTTTATTTTCATATCGCTACTTGCTTTTAAATTGGGCTGTATACAAAGAGCTGAAGGTACGGTTGAAATGGTCCAGTGGATTTGACGTGACTATTTTGTGTAATGTTTACCTTTAGGTTGTCAGGTGATGAGGTCAGATTCAGGTTCACTCTTTCAATGCTAAACAGTATTTTTAAAGTTTTATATATAAGTATTACGGCTATTTTAACGTCATTCTAGAAACAACCAAAATAGCCGAGTCAAAACACGCCAACATCTAATTGTAAGTTATGATTGTATTGTGTTTTTCTTGAGTAGGTAAGGAGATACTTGAACCCTCAAATACTTGCCAAGGAAGTAATTTAAACAAAAAACCCTTCACAGATAAACCCTGCGGATGAACCTTTCGAATACAAAGCCACCCCCTGCACATTAACAATAGGGTGACTTAAAACACTGGCATTTTGGCAGGAGGCTCAAAATTTAACGAGTCAAACAGCAACAGAGCATTGATCTCAAATGGACCGGCGCCGAAGCGCATCCGGCAAATAATTAAAACTTTTACCAAAACCAGTGAAATGTGGAGGAAAGAAATAAATTTTCTGCCCGAACGCACACTTTCGTTTTTATCCTGCTCTTGATTTATACTAGCAAGTTACATGCGGTTCGAAAATGAAACGCGGCTTCCAACGCCTTTGCGGGAATGGTGGTTTTTCTTCAAATCTATTTGGTTACTGGCAGTTTTAACGTGGGCACGCACCCTACATACTTGAAGTTTAGGAACTTTGACAAGGATTTTTAGATGCTGTCATCTCTTGTAAGACTGATGTTGATAAATATTAAATTTTTTAATGCACTTTTGAGCCAGAAGATGACATATGTCTGAACAGTGTGATGCGAAATTTTTATTTTGTATATTATGCTTCGTTACTTAACTACGTTCTTTTAACCACATTATACTGTTTATTAATCTCCAAGTATAATAATATAAAAAAACCGAGATTCGTACCATTGTTATGCTAATTACCGAATTATCAGAACTTTGTTTGCACACAAAGTATTAAACAAAACAAAAGCCAAAACATAATGCCACAGCCGCTCGCCAACTTCCAAGTACTCGCTAGATTAATTGGGATTTTGCCTACTCTCTAATTTCCGTGGCCGAACCTAGATTTATATCTAGATTAGAGTCAGACGGGAAATTAGTAGGAATTACCGTGGCAGTTCTTAGCTGGGTTTAGCAGAAGTGAAGTAAGTTACAGAAATAGAAATCTTTTGATCTGTGAAACATCACACCAGTGATATTGATGAGGAGCGAAATGTCACAGAGATCGAAATAGGTTTCGATGATATTACAGAATTTTACTTCCCACTTTAAAATGCTCTTTACGGTAAAAATAGAATAGTAAGTAACTTAAGTAGTAACCGCCTATCATAAACAGACAAATAAGTTAAAGTTTAGACTGCGGCAGCTGTATGTAGCAGTATGAAACTGAAGAAAAATTACTATAGTTTATTTTTCTTTGAAGTGATCTCTGATTCTCACTAATGTCCAATGGTGTGAAATAAAGGAGGTCCGTACGTACTCTTAACCATTGGCAAACTTTATCATTTTACAAATTTTCATTATGCAAAAACGTATTTGTGCATAAACCCTTACATATTTGATATGTTACATGAACTTGCTATATATGTTAGGTTAAACTAGACTTTTGACCACAAAAAAAATCAAAATAATGATATAGTTTGCCAAATGATGATTTGATAAAACATTAGGGAACCGAAATAAAGACATGAACGTTGAGTCATGTTTCACAACTGCAAACAAATTTAAATTTTTCTAGTGCCATCCGTTTTATTAGTTAGACGTAAGTTTAACGAAAATAATTATCTAACTTTAAGTAAAGCTTCTTCCTTCCTCTTCGGTAACTTGATCTTGAAACAGGCTCGTGTTTGAGCTCGTATAATACGTTATTATGACAATGTAGTGTTACGTCTTTATGTTATGTGATAAAAGAGCGCTCTTCGCTTTATTTTCATTTTTATTGCCTACTAGCCGGAGGCAAAAGTAACAATATCTTACCTGTTCTTTGAAACATTCATCATACTTGTGTTTGTTGCGTGTATCATGTTACGTTTACTACTCTGAACAAATATTATTTTGTTTTGTCATATATGGAATAGAAAACAAAAAAATATCATTTACATTATCCACGTAGGTTTTCTATGTTATTAAAAAATAACAGCATGTATTCCATATTTAATACCGGGCGTTAAATAGAAAGTGAAATAATTTAGATATTTGTTGCAAAAAATATTCTTCATTTTCCTTATTTGCATTGGAGCAATCAAAACAAATCCATTTAAACATATTTGCCAGGTGATGAAAGATAGATGAGTGTTTTGAGTAATATGTTTTAATGGTATAGATGTAACAATGTGCCAAAATTCAAAAAATTTAAAAGACGAATACAAAAATAAATTGTACAAAAACAATGTGTTGTGGTCATGTTCCCTCGACATTTTCATCAAATCAGATAAAGAAAACCCTTAAAACGCATTTCATTTCTAATATTAAAAATCTTTTTTACTCAAAGAACATTTTCTTTTTTTACTCAAAGAATATAATATTTAATGCATAAAGAAACTAAACCGCGAACAGGTAAAACTCAGACTAGTGTTTTAATTACTTGTGAACTTAAAATAAGGTTGAATGCATTTGCGCCGCTTTAGGTATCGAATTACAATTGTAATTACTCAGGCCTTCGGAGTACTGTATGCAACCCTCAAAGGTTAAAAATGTCTATAAGAAAATGTATTCAATACATATTCAATCCTACGCAGAGTAAATAAAGTCACAGATGTAGTAAAAGTTTTGCTACAGATGCGCTCTTTTTTTCTGTAAAGGGTAGTATGGGCTAATGTAACAATTTACGCATCAGCTAATCTACAAATTGGCGCAGCTTTGTCGGCAGGAGGCTGTCCCTGGCTGTCTGCAACCAGCTTTATGCAAGTAGAGACAGGGAGCTGAGGTTGGCGAGTGGACATCATTTTTTATGGCCAGTTTCGGAATTAGCGTGGTAAGTTTAATACTGTTTTTGTTTTAAAAAGGAATCATTAATGTTATGGAACTTGTTGGAAATGGAAATTGGTTGCTTCTTACAAGATTGCGATTATTGTGAATCAACGTCATGATTTAATAAGAGGCTATTAGAAGTCAGATACTCACAAATCAATCAAATTTATTGTTAAAGCTTTGGTTGGTTTAATTTGTATATGTACCGTATTCTATTTGTGTAAACTATTTAAGACAAAAACTATTTTGATAGGGTTAATTTTTGTACTTTTTGACTATTGTACATAATTTATAGCGTGTTTTATTGGTCGAGAAAAGGATCAACAAGCAAGTTTATGTTTTGCACATATCGCACCTTCGGTAGGATAAGGGCACAATTTCCCCTTTAGTCACATTGCACATTGTGCCTTTGTTCTACCGGACAAGGGCACAAGTTCCCCTTTAGTCACATTGTACATTGTGCCCTTGATCTACCGAAGGTGCGATATGTATAATCATAGTTGGAAGAAACAATTAATTTCTGTTGCGGTCACCCAGGTAGGTAGGTTCGATTTTGTGAATTTGTGTGTTTTTCTATATGTCAAAATCTGTACGTCTTAATGAACCTATGTTTTTTTATCAAACATGTTTATAAACTTTTTTTTACAGCCTATTTATACAGAGTGCCCGCCCGTGTGGTTGCCGGGTTAGAATAGTGCCACTCCATGTCTTCCCGTGGATGTCGTGAGAGGCGAATAAGGGAATGAGGGTTTGTTAGGCGATGGGCTTGCAACCTGTCACTAATACACTGGTACACATCTTAGCCTGTTTGTGCAAAATGTGGTTACAGAATTGCCTACAACTCTTGTTGTAGTTGTTGGTATTTCTGCAGCTCTGTCTACCCCACTCTGGGAATGAAGGCGTGATAATATATATGTATGTATGTTATACAGAGTGGAACAAAATTTGACTTTCGAAGCCTGTCTACTTTCATTATGCTAGGGTTCAGTGAACCTACAAGTTTTTCCTTGGCGGGATTTTGTTACGCCCTGTATGACATATTTTATATTACTTTCAATTATACCTCGATCCCGCTTCCGTCAGTTGTATGCCTCGACCTTAAGCCGCAACTAGAGGATTTAAAGCCACGTCTGATCACCCTGTAGAACATACACGTATTTTTGTACGTATTGATAGTGGTTGGCGTTCAGTTAATGTTTAATCGATAGTAGATATAAAATGAAGAATAAAATTAGGTACGGCAAATAAGAATTACACTTTTTTATTATACGCTTATAACATCTTATATTTTCGTTTATCGTTAATCAGATGGACTATAACAAACGACTATAAAGTTGTCAACTTTTTTAATATCCAAGTTCAGTGAAAAATACTTTTTTATTTATGTTTCTAATAGAAGTTCCTTACAACTTTGTTGACTTGTAAAATTTTATGGGATACGGTACATAACTTGCGACCTGGTGAAAAGCGTCATTACAATAATTACACTATTATTAACTAATCATTAAGTATGCATTAAATCGGATATTATTCATACGCACCAGAAGCACCGCTAAATAACCGCAGGCTTTGGTTTTATGGGTGATATATTTTATTCACACGATTTTAATTCCAGTTCAATGCAATTTGATTGTGCTCTTAATTTTGCGGGCAGCCGCATTTTAACTAAGTTTAAAAAATGTATTTAAATAAATATTTACCGGATTATACTAAATAAAAGAATAGATATTATGATAACACGTATACACGGAAGGAACATCTGTATATCGCAATTTGGGAGTAAGAAACAATGTAATTTCTCAGATCATTTTCTCGTGAAGAATTAATTCAAAGTAAAATAATAAAAGATATTAAGATTTGTACCTAAATGTGCGAACTCTACTTTATGAGATTAAAATCTCATTTACAAAAAAGTGACTTGACTTTTCCTATCCTTATTACTTGTACTATTTGGACTTTGACCTACATAGATGCTAAATACCTTCACAGCCAAGCAACAGTGTTCGAATTGTTGTGTTCTCGTGTGGGGATAAGGTAACAGGTGGGTTGCAGTCTTCAGATTATAGTATTGAGAATGCAAATGTTTATTTGTCACAGATGCCACTTACCATCAGGTCGCCTGCGTGCTACGTGTATTTAGACTTTTCTAAGCCATAAGAAAGAAACTGATACGTGAAACAAACAAAAATCAACCTCTAGTGGTTTACGAAGTACGTAATTCATAGCGTGTTTGTATTTTCAAACATCAATCAATCTTACATTTATATAAAAACTGAACACATTTTTAAGTTCATAAAATAACAGCCACGAACTAAGGATTGGGCAACCGTTCCTTGCACTCAATTAAAATACGTTTAAGGGAGCGTACACACCTGGCGACGATAAACATCGTAACTATTGTGAAACTTGAGAATTTCGAACCTCAATTTTGACAACAAAAAGGCCATAATCGATTTTGGGCCCACAAAGGGAGCTTTATATCTGACAAGTCGACTGCACAACGATGTTTGCGGTAGAGATTATTTCGGTTGGAATGAATGAAAGCAAAACACGATCCAGAGAGTATGCTGTCCCGTAATTGAAATCTGAACAACGCCCTCGAGTTTTTTTTTTAATTTTCCTGCCTTTAAAAATCTCAAGTATCAAATTCCGATTTTGTTCCACGGTATCGGATGACAATGACAAATTTAAATCAAATTTTGATCTGCAAATTGCACGTTGAGATTCTATATTTGCGGCGACCATTTTGTTCTCTGACAGCCGCTGTCAAAATGAAAACGCGTGGAAAAAACGAACGGATCAAAATTGTTGATAAAAGCCTTTCAACTCTTTGTTATTGTGGTTTTATTGATTAATAGAAAACATCAAGAAGTACAGGAAACGTATGGTCAAACAAAAAACCACCCGCGGGCGTTCGTCATTACGTTCGATGTTCTTCACTTTCGGGGTTCCAGAATAATGATTAATTATACACTTTAGTCCTTGTCATCGGCTTCCACATGGCGTGTGGGCCCTCCCAATAGTTCTATCCGACCAGGTGCCGTTTATCTGATTGTAGACCGTAAAAGGGTTTAAATGGACATCACGATAACACCGCTTTGAAATTTGTTCTCGGAAACCCATTTTGATTATGACAAACGTGCTTTAATAAAATGTTTTCGAAGAATGTCACACTTACTGTTTTAAATGGCTTCATTGGAGATAGGTAGGCTGTTTTGGACCTTTATTGCTATATTTGAAAGCACAAATAAAAAATAAGTGGAGCTAAATAAATTAATGTCACATATCTAGGACCTGTAACCCAGGTTATTCTAGCTCAGGACCCAGATAATCACTGATATTGTATTATCTTATTTTTATTGTTATAAATTTATTTTATTTCATGTTATGAAAATTCGTTAAATGTCTTTTTACAAGCTTTTTACTAGCTTGCAATATATGCTTGGGTCAAATCTTGCAAGGAACATTTGAAATTTTGAACCACTTCTCGGGGAGATTAAGCTAAAAGTTGGTACACCTACGTAACTTTGATACGGCATCATCGAGCTAGTCTGATGGAGTTGAAAGGTGTGCACAGGATCTCCGCTATACTTAACGTAGACCCACCGAGTTTGAACTCATTACGTTATTCTTGAGCAGTAAATTAGAATGCGAAAAAAAGTACAGTTGGTAACAAAAGCTTGTCCCAAAAACATGTTTTCTTGCCATAAACTTATTTTACTTGCGTTTTTGTACTGCATTGTAATTTTAAACATAAGGATATACAATTATTTATATCTCGATGGTCTAGTGGTGATGGTGGTTAATGGATAAGATGGTGGAGACCATCTTCCGCCAAGCAACAGTGTTTGCATAGGGATAAGACAACCGGTGAAATTACATACTAGCATTGAGGCATTCCATCTTAGTCCTCAGGGTTGGCAACGCATTTTAAGGTCTTAGAATTATAATCTTGAGAATCCAGATTCCACTTACCATCAGGTGGCCTGAGCGCTCGTGTGCCTTCTGCTTAACATATTTTTTTTTTACAAAGAACTGCAAATTAAATTACTTGTTGTTAGTAGGTATTTCGAATAAGATGTCCTAAAGTTTACTAAATAGCTTAAGAAAATAACTTACTAAAGAGCTTAGAAATAATAAACCTAACCGTCCCTATACCCACCATTATTCTTCGTTATCACCCCTAATTTATTTTTGTCCTCATAACAAATTCCCTCAAATTCTAAATTTAAATTGACATCCTCATCCAATACGTTCGAATTTTAAAATACCGGCGTGAGGGTTGGCTCAATCGTGCGTGTCGCAAAAACCGTATCCGAGCCCACCGTCAAACAATAGGGTTGCACAAAAGCGCAGGCATACATCAAACAACAAAAACAGAGCTCTCGACCGACGAACACGAACGAACGAACACTATCATTTACGCGACGATTTGTCATCGAGATTTGGCGGGGGGTGGAGCGTTTTGAACGCGGCCACTACTATTGCAACTATGAGTAATTCTAGCGTTAGTATTACCGCATGTCTATCAAAGTCAAAATTTAATATAATTTGACACCATGTGCCTTATAACTATCTGCACATTTTAGTGCTTTGTCGCTTTTAGGTCATGTTTGAACTGATGCACTAATCAGGTGTCATAGCGACAAGGCCCATTAAAAAAAATTTTTTTACTTGAATTGCTTACAATGTCCAATCTATATTTTAATTGTGCTATTTTTACGTTGTATTTCTGTATAATGTAAGGTGGAGTCGGGCTTTTGCAATTGAATAAAACGAGTTAAAACAATTTTGCATCCTTTTATAGAAATGTAGGTACTTCTACTACTAGAATGCGCTTAAATTGCTCTAAAATCTTTCATTCCCTTTAAAAAAAAAGATACATTTACCCACTCAGTTAAAGTTTTTTGTATTACTTATATTGTATTGTATCTGTACTAAGCTCACTTATTTGTAGTTTAAATGGGAAAAATACATCTTCAAATACTGGATAGTCGGCACCAAAACAGTTTTTAAGAAAGTTGCACCTACGAGAAATACTTTTTTTCTTCAGTTGTGTATTAAAATTGTAGCCAGTTTTACTTGACAGGCGTTACGTCTCGAGCTTTTCGTTTGGTGTCAAAAATCTCGATTGAAACTTGAAACCCATAGTAGGACCCCCGGAAACTGGATTAACGCTTGTCAACGTGATGAACGATGTGCGTAAGTTACACGACAATGGAATGTGGCCATCCGTCCCGCTTACCCCCGCCGTGTGTCCGATACGCTCCACGACCATTAATTAATTATTAATGCCTTTTGACTTAAAAAAAAGCGAGTTTTAAGGACGAGTAGGGCAATTTGATAATGGTTCCGTCTCAGAAGTTGGTTTTATTTTAGCTTGTTTAGTGTAGAAGTACCTTTTATAGAATTTTGTTATTAACACCCTCTTTTTAATTTTAATGCACTTTTGCAAAATATTTGTAACCATAAGACATAAGACAAGTACAAGACACTTACTGTCACTGTATACCTAATAATCTCTTTTGTAAAATTAAAATGGCACTTATGCAGTTAATAGCCAAAAAACCTTTTAGGTAATAAAATAAATAAGAATTCAACATCCTTTTATTTTTACAAGCTTTTTATAAAATTGCAATGTTTGTATGTATGTTCAGGTCAAATCTTGCAAGGTTTGGTATATAGTTAACTTAGATGACAAAATAATTTGGCATCATCGAGCTGGTCAGATGAGGGAGCCGGCGGGTTGTGACAGGATCTCCGCTACACTTAAAGTATTTCGCACCGTGTTTGGACTCATTAGATTGGCCTTGACACTTGACTTTGCAAAAAAAAACAGTCAGCAACGTTTGTTCGAGAGTTTTTTGACAGATTTTTTTTTATTTTACATGCAATTAATATCCGTATCAGGATATACCGTAACAAAATCTGGATAAAAGTGTAAAAACTATAACGTAATTGATTTTGATTGAGCAACATCCATCATGAAATAACGCCAAAATGTCTCTAAAAGCCTTCCTGTGTTACGCAAAACCTATCCAAAATGGTTATTTGGTTAGCAGTACCCTAAAATTTGAAGTGTCGGGGTGGTATAGGAAATTAGTCCGGCAGGGGGCATCTTCACACTGCTATTTTTATTTTGTATCCATTGTAGTTAGCTACAAAGGTTTTCGTTTGTCCCATTGTTTCAATTGACACTTTAAAAGCGGTAAATTTACTTTTACATGCAGTTTAAATCTGTTGTTGCGTCCGTTTGTTCGCTGCGGAGACTTTTGTGTTCGATTACGCGGGTTTGAAAACATTTTTGTTGGGGCAGTTTTCGTGTTTTTGGGCATTATGAGCGTATCCGTATTTGTAATTTAAATCATGCATTGCAAAATATGGGATAACAAAGTAAATAAAATAATCAAAGTCAATCTCACACAAATTAACCTAGTCCCGAACTAAGCTCTAGCCTTGTACTATGGATTACTGTAATACAATGATAACCGGAACAACGAAGACGGGAAAAGTTCCGATGTGCAACGAAAAGTATGCTTACAATAATTGTATGGCTAATTTTTGTCGCACGACGGAAACGTTTCATAGAAAATTTAATTGCATCAGTTAGCGTGGCCAACTTTTTGGTACTTACCCAATCATAATTTAAAACTAAACGGGTCGTCTGTATGAAGTAATGAAGTTGTAGTTACATTAGTTTTAATAGGTATATCTGCAATGTTTATCAATTTTTATATTCCATAAGTAAATGTGTTTTTTGAACTATAATTTTAAATTCTTGTTTTCATGATTTGTGCGTATATGGACTGTAAGGAAATATGGCGATGTATAAAAAGGTCTACCTTTAAAACATAAATTTGTCTGAGTATTAGAAAGCCAACACTTCAAAAGGTTTAAGTCTTATCAAGTCGTAATATAAAAATGACTACTATCTAAGTATTTTTTTACATCGTCATATTTTCTTTTAGTCTATTGTCGCAACATCTTTATATGTCGTCTAATATACATGTGGACATTTTTATACTTTGTCAAAATTATACAGGGACGAAATTATTCAAGTGGACATTTTTATACATCGCCATATTACCTTATAGTCCATACACGCATAAATCGTTTTCATGAGTTAAGCAGCTGATCCAGCACGATTTTACCAAATATCGCGAAAAATATTCCATCGTAGCTAAGTTGTGTACTTTTAGACTTACTTTTTCAATTGCAAAGAAACTTAGTTGGGATTCCCTGTGATCGATAGAGTGTAGCCATGAACTAAGCAAAACTAGCTTCGTCGAACTTTAATCAAAATAAAAAGGCGCAGAAGCTGCAGTGCCGCGTACTGGCTGCCGGACTAATACAGGAAATAGAAAAAACGTTTCCAATAACATTTTATTTTTAATTCATACGTGACTTTGTCACAGTATAAAGAAACTCGGCAGGACGGACCGAGCCGGTTTAGACAGGCCGCTCCGTCGCGTCGTCACCGCATTTGGTTGATACGCGTTGACGCCAAAATAAAGTAAAGTGTAAAGTTATTTCCAGCTACTGCTGTACTACTGTTACAAAACACCTGACTTTGTTTAAACAATCTTGTTTCTTTGTTCTACATTGATGTGCAGTACTTTTATAACTGCGCATCGGTATGAAGACAACTCTGCACCGAGGGTAGGGGCGATCATGTCCGATTCTCCCTGAGTCTTATATAAAGGAGTTAGTTGTTTTATCTACTGATGTTTGTTACTGCTAACTTTTTCTTTATCTACCGCTTTAACATCCGTGGTAAAACGGCCCACTGAATCAGCGCCGTGCCTTGCTTCGGCATCGTACTGAGTGGGTCCCTTACTAAAACAAAAGCACATAAGAAAAATATGTAATCTTACTTAATTCTTTGTTTACTATAAACCGTGTCTTTATTTTTGTAAATTAATGTTTTTTATTTCTTTCTTTCTCCTTACTGCTCGATCCGAGCGGCAAGAGCTGGCAGAAACTCCAAAAGGGACGGATATGACTTACTTTTCTATTTATACTATGACTTTGTGTGCAGCCCTTATTGTAAATGCACACCAATATGCTAGGTTTAATTGTATTTCATTTTATTGATTAAAAGAAATAAATGAGTATAGCTTTAAAATACCATAATTATATGAGTTTCATAGGGTTATAAAAAAATGTATTGTCCCCATTTACAAGCATTTTTATTATTAAGCTAGATCAACAGTGGCGCGCATATGTGTGACACGGATGTAGTTTATTAGAAATGATAAAAGTTTGTTTTTTATATCTTACATTCCAATAATGTCTGAGACTGGTTTTTATTAATAATATTGTCTAATAGTTGTTGCCAGTATTCATTGCATGTGCAGTTTTTGAAAATTTGAGTTTTTTGGAACCTGTTTCCGGAATAAAATTATTATTTCTTGTATTCATACATTATTAAGAGTTTTGTAAGATGTTGCACTTACTATGTGCAACGGTATTGCCTAAAGCGTTCCTTTTTTAAAAAAAACAGACAAATTCAAATATTTATACAAATTCAATTACATTCAATGAATCAGTTATATGTAATTATGTTTAGTAGATTAAAATTTGTATTTTAATAAGGAAATAGTTGGGTTTTTGTACAAAAAAAGTTTAAAATATTATGTCAAATTATGTGTCTCAACGAATCTGAATACAGAGAAACGTATGTATGTATGTAAACACTTTAATGTACAAAACACAGGAATTCAAATACAATGTTTACAAAATATTGATGTATATAGGCGATCCCTTTAAGGAATTACTTCCAGGTAACCTTTGATGTGATGGAGGAAAATAAGAAGCAAAGCGTAGACACAAAAACAAAGTATACAGAAACTACGTGAGCTAAATTTTAAACCTATAATAATGAATCAATACTTACAGAGACGTATGTAAAAGTTATAATGAAAATATTTAATTATAACATACATGCTACACCTACGTGAAATGTGCGTACCTTTAACTACTTTTAACACATTGTCCGTCATTCAACGGTAATTTTATGTAATTTTAATATGCCGTGAGGGTCATACGCAGATTTAGGTTACCGTCTTTCCTGTGGACACACCGAAAGTTATCGTTTTTAAGACCTAACTTTCTGGCTAAGCCCATTCCCGCAAAAACGCCGTCAGAACTGCTTTAGACCTATCATATAACAACATAACTTATATGCACACAAGCTTTTAACTATTGACCACAGGAGAGACAACTTTTGTTTTTAAGAGAGTGCATGACCCGGGAGTATTATCAGCGCTCACCGTGAAAGCACTTCTAGAAAATTCTACGTCTCCCTGCGAACCCTGTACACAATTTACCGACGCAATACTACGGTGGCTGAGTGCTTGTGATTAAACGATAAATCGTCGTGAATGGCGCGCCTTAAGAAAGCTCGGCTGGTTGATTCAGGAATTACTCCAAGGAAATAAAAACTCGTTAAGGGCAACGGTGATTTTATGTTCCAGCATGCGTTTATAATGTAGAAAACGCAATAGTGAAAAAAAATGGTAAATAAACTCATATCCGTTTCTTTGATCTCCGTTGATTTTTGTCATCTGGTGGGGGCTGAGTTGTCCCAACTTGTTTGTAGTAGTGCCCTAATTTCTACAACTATAATTTATTTTATACTCAGATTGCCATGTGTCATAATCATGTACACTTTTGTCTACACAATATACATTTCGCACGCTATATTATTTATTTGCTCTCATATCGTGTTCGCGTTAATCTACGAAGTAGGTAAACACCAGGGTTCAGCTGAATACCAGCGCTGTGGCTCCAGCTGCAGCACATGCTGAGCTGAGGCCTTTTTGACCTCACACTACAGCGCAACGTCTCTTAATTCGTTGCTTGTGTACAGAACAATATTTCTGTTCTGTACCTTTTAGTTTTTTCAGTCAAAATTTCTGATCCTGTTTGTTGTGTTGCAGTGTATTTTTATCTACTAAACGTTGTATTTTTAAGTTTGAGTTTGAGTTAAAATGTGTGTGATTAATGTGATTATGCATTAAACACAAAAACCGCATTAAAAAATTAAAAACAAACCTTAAGTTAACAAAAAATAGACCCGTCACATTCGTACAATTTTCATCTCACCTTTTTAAGACGCCAAAAAACTTGAGTGTGAAATGTGAATCAAATTTAAAATTCGAATTCCCCGCGTTGTCAAATTAATCCTATTAGAATGACACATGTCAGCCGGGTGTGGGAATGACGGGCGGCTTAACACTGACCGTTTGAAGTAAAAAGACACATCTGCAACTTAACATACATAGAAGATTAAACCCTTTGACATGACTAATAAGGTTGGTCAATGCATAAAGGGCTTAATAACGGATGTGCCCTTTTTTCTAACCGTCTTCACAGCGCCATGCTTCTTGATTTCCATAGAATGTTGACTCTACATTGAGTATTCGGCATAGAATGCAATAAAGTATATCGGCTTTAGGTATGTTTTATCTTCTCAGTAAAACATTCAGAGTAAAATGACTCAATCGCAAGAAACTCGATTAAATTATTTTAATCCGCCGTGACGGAAACTTTAATATGACGCCTTAGTCTGTGGTTTTTAATATCATATCCATTTTTAACGCGTTTATTTTATTTTATTGCTTGGGTACTTTAAGCATATCAAGTCTAGATTAATAATCTTGTCCACCATTGAAAAACAATTTCTTTTATCGCGTGTTCGATATGATTTGATTCTACAGTATATTTTTAATTACAAAACTCGGCTTAAAACCTAAACACCAAGCTTTAAGTAACGATATTTTTTCATACCTAATACATAGTAATTCAAAAACAATTTCATCAGCACAGTGTCAAATAACTCAATCATTGGAAAACAACTAGGTACATATATTATTTTACTTTGCTGTGTGTTTTTTGAACTCTATTACAATATACTCGTACATTTAATAAACTTCCAAAATTATATAACATTTCTGACTAAGTTAAATACAAATGTTCACTATTCTAGCTCAGCTTCTCTACCCAGCAGCAAAACCTAAAAAAAAAACACTTTACGGCAGTTGTTTTTCTATTCAAACTAACTATTATTAACGTCTTTATTACAATGGAACAAACGGAAGGCACTAAACATTTAAGAGACAAAGCTTTTTAGGGAACCATTGCATTTTAACAGTAGCTACATAATAAAACGTTTCACTACTTATTCAAATAGCAACAATACTGAAGACAAAACTGCACGTTTCACACCACATTCAACAATGAAACGATCTAAACCGTGCCACAGTAAATCTTTAAACTACAGTAAAGTATAACGACTGTAGCCATCTGTTATATTAAGTACAAGTTACGGAAAACAATTTTAATTTAAAGTGAAAACTTATTTAAGTTTGTTTGTTTTGTACCCATAATTTTTATTATCTGTTTATTGCAAAGTTTGCGGAAAATATTATATTATCCAACCACCAGTGGACGTGATTTGACTGATATAATTATCATTATGATTAATGACAATTATTATTACGAGTATTTTGTTGCAACATTCGTCACACAACAGCAACAGCTCTGTGCAACAATAAAGGTTCTTAGTCCTTAAAATAAAAGAATTCCAACTTTGAAAACAGATCTTTCTAATTGAACTTTAATAAAACGAAGGAACGATAACGAATCGAACTTATAAAACAAAATAAATAAAAAAACATCCAAAATAACCTTCTACTATGACAATTATTGATTTCTGTTTGTTTACGGTGTACTGTGACGACAATGTACGTGTATAAGAAAGCGTACTTATCCTGGCATTGCAAAACATAAAAACTTATTATACTGGGATGGAAACGGTTGAGACACTTGCCTTTTTACAACCTTCTCAGAAAAACCTAATGACACAGTGTTTGCTTTCGCAGTAACGCTTTTGAGTGCTGTGAAGTTTGAAGCACACACAAGATAGATTCGTTTAGCTGGTAAATTCGGCATTTTAAAATTTCCCTTGCGACTTATTGCATTTCATGTTATAAAATATTATAGTAAAAATATTTGTAAAGTAAGCTTTCATGTGATAATAAATTGTATAATTTAAGTATGTTTTAATAAAAGCTACACCAAAACCACAGTTCAATTATCTTGAACAATGGCAGGATAATTATAGAGTTTTTAACAAATTACTTAAAATAGGAAGATAGATAAAATAGATATTTTAAAAACTAATTGAATCAAAATTGATTAACAGCAGCGTATGCCATATAATGTCCAAACATTGCATACACACTTTAAAATAAATGAGAACCCTGAGGGTTGACGTTGCCCGTTACTAGGTACGGTACGAGTATAGGGGCTCCGTATCTACCCTAAATATCATCTAAGGTTAAAAGCGTGCCATGTTATTCAGTTAGTTTTTGTCGAACACAGTAGCTATGTCTGATACAATAAAGGCTTTGTTTTTTTTCTGTACCTGGGTGGTTTGGGCACAGGCCTACATCCCTAATGACCCAGAAACTGGCACATTGTGCATTGTCTCTTGTCCCACTCAATTTATGAAGGTTAGGGATGATGACAACCATGGGTGTCGACAATACCAATTGTCGTTTGTTTCCATTGTAATTCATAGATCGTTTTTTTAATGCTGATATGAAGCAACGGCAATTGAGTTGTAAAAGGATTTAAAGCCTAAAAACGAGTTTACGGGAAAGCTTGTTCATCTAGTAGGCGGTAGTTTATTCTAATTTATGCATCATTACGTGTGTTAACTGTCAATAAGCCATTATTTCACGCAAAATACAGCCCGAACCGCTTTAGATAATTAAATCAATAATTAAGAGACTCAGTAGGTGGACGTCCAAAAGTATTGACATAAATATACGGAACGTCTCAATGAGGAAGGAGTAGGGGAATTAACATAAACATCGATAGGAACAGCGCTCGGTCACAGTTTGAATACATTACCGACGCGTTGTTTTTTATTGCATCAATAATTTAAGAATTAAATTGTTCTTGCTCTGTTTTTTTTTAACCTCTTCTCCTTAAACCGCCTTCCCTAGCACCCCGCGGTAACGTCCATATTGGTCCTGCGCTCATAAAAATCGATTGCTTTATCTTGTACGAGCTCCGACTCTAAATAATTATGCGATCGTAAAACTGTGCCTGTTTTTACGATGAGAGGAGGTCTATCTCTAAAATCAGACGGTTTTATATTCATATCTTTATTTGCATTATATTATTCAACACATTCTCATTGGCTAGAAAAATAAAAACACGGCGCTGCGGGCATACGAAATACTTGATACGGATCACTCTGTATTCAATACATTCCTAGCTTTGAACCGTTACGTAAAAGCATTATTAAAATCTATTCAAAATTTAATATTATAATGTCAGTTACATTCAAAGGTATCCGTTGAATACAAAAGCCGGGTTTTGTTAGCTATTGTGCGTGTTGTGTGTCTCGACATAGAATGACAAACATTAAAATACCATTATTGTCTTAGTTAACACCGCCATTAATAAGCTTGGGGGCACAATCAAAAGGAAACGCCGCCTCTACACCAGTTCCACTCCCACTTAGAACATTACAACTTAACTGCATTCGAATATCTGATAAGAAACTTGCTAACCGACAAAAAGAAACGCTATAGGTATCAACGGTAGCCTTAAAAATTTATAGACGGGGGTCAATATCTCAATTTCGATTCGGTCCTATCGTCATTTATCAGTGGCATCTAATGATCGGGCAGCTATAATACGGCATTGGGTGTCAAACTAATGAGAATATATTCCATTAGTTCACAATAAATTTAGAGAGGTCTCGAATGAAACGGCATATTAATTGGATATTAGTGTACTGTGACACCTCTGAACATGCGGCCGCGTTAGAAACTATTAAGTACACGAAGGCATCTGAAGAAGTTCTGTGCCTCTTAAATTAGTCAGTTGTATTTTGGCTGTTGCCTAAGGCTAGTATTGTGATTTAAATTTAAATTTTCCTACAGCCAGTTCTACTTTTTTGAATTATTGCAAGCATTTGAGTAGTTTTTCTGAGCAAAATGTGGGCTCGAGAATTTAGGTTTAAGATAAATGGGTTCCAATGGATTTATCGAATCTTGTTCAATTATAAGACCGTCAGCGACAGATAAAATTTGTGTCTGTTTTATAGCTTGTGATGATTTTTGCGGTCATTTGTACACTCGAAGTCTTAAATATGTCTACACTTTAGTACCTTATCACTTTCATTCACGGAGAAAATTTCATATACAATACATGAATTTATCTCAGTGAATGAAAGTGTAAACATAATTATGACGTCGACTGTACCTACCATATTATTTCGTATAATATTATGTTCTTTGAAAAAAATATACTTATACAAACATATCTATATTCCACAAGTTGAGTTATTGTGATAGAGAAGTCCATATTCATCGATGACTTTGCGTTACAAATTCACAAACGTAGGTTATATTAGCTATAGAGAAAATCAAAATAAGGATTCAGAAGACAAAAACTTTAAGAGTCTAACGAAAACCAATCTCTGCAATCAAATTAAAGGCAAAAGAGACTGAGACTAAAAACTTCTTTTATATAGCCCAAAACGATTTAGATAAAGGCATTACTTTTGTTTTAGCAAATTGAATCTTGCTAAATCTTAGGATCAGACCACAAATCGAGATTCGTTGTCACTGAAGATAACATCGGAGGAATCTCATTAGAGTTGAACATTGGTCTTGGGGTGGTATTCTCTCACGCAAAAAAGAAGTTCGCTTGATCGAACTTTGTTAACTTGACCCCTGCTAGACCGAAGACTCGTGAGCACCAGCGTATTATACACCGCCACGGTACAAGATTTTGATACAGGCTTTGGGCTTTAATTCGTCTTTTCCATACTCCACCATAAACCATTATAACCATAATGTGTAACCAGAGGCCCTCGCCGAGATGTGTTCGCTAACTAGCGTTTCCATTCGTTTGGTTTTTAAACCAATAATGTCACTAGTAGCTCATATTGCTTTTCGTATGACGTGATCTACCAGTGAACCGATTGGTTTAAAAATAAAACGAATAGAAACGCTAGTTAGCGAATGCATCTTGGTTAGGGCCTCAGACCAATAACAACTTGTTATTAATAAAATTGTGTTTTGTCTGACTTGAGTCCTTTTATTACGAAGCAACTTAAACCCCGGGTGGCTTAAATTTGATAATTTCATAATAATATTTGACACTAGTTCCCGTGGCAGCTTCTTAGGCCCACAGCGCAAGCAGTGATCGAGTTAAGCTAGTTGGTTTAAATCAGACACTTCTTAGCCTCGTTTGGTTTTATATGACGCCTTTAACTACACCAGTGAAATATGCGCTCTGAATTTTCCCAGCCAGTACTTGTATTAAGACTTTACTACGTACAGTATCAAGCTTTTAATTAAGAACACAACTTCTAAATTCCTGTCTATATAATTTACTGAACACTAGATTTGCCTGCACTACCGCTTCGTAGAATATGTTAATCAGGAACAATTATCGCCTATTTTAGAAGCAGAAATTTAGCTTTGTGCAATAATTATTATTTGCTTATAAAGATGTAGGAATATGGATAGTTCTGGTGACAAAGATGTAATCATTTCAAGGAACAAGGGCTTGCAGGACGATATTCCATTTGCTGCACAGAATTACCAACGTACTTACAACTTGCAGAACATTCCTAGAAGTTTGTAAAGCTTCTCGTAAATTAACTGAGAACATTCTTTGAAAAATTAGAAATGGGAACGTTAAGAATGTTATCTTTCCAACATTAAGTAATATTTTTAGCAGTTACCGAGAATTAATAAGATACTTTCACGATTTGAAAACTTCATCTTTGGTAGGTACTACTACTCATGATGGCAGCAACTTCTACTTCATTTTAAGTAAGAACCGCCGAAGCAATATCTTTTTCAGCTAACTGTCTCTAGGTGAATTGTTAAAATTAATTAAATATATTTGTCTTTGCATATAGGCTTTCAAATGCATATTAATGGAGTAGTCCTCCACTGTCATTTTACCATCCCATAAGTAATCTCAAGATCACGCGTTTCAAAAGAATATTCAGCACAATGACACCCAATTCAATTTCTCACACAGCTCGACTTGAACTGGTGCAGATTGAATCAGCCGCAAACTGTAAAAGCCCCAGCCGCCTCAGGCGAACGGAAAATTAAAAAGCAAAGCGGGGACCGTTTCCTAGCCATTCTTTTTAATTTTCCCCCGTTGCGATGGACGTTGGAATCATTAAAATTTTCAACATGTGCCACCCCAGTAGATTTATTTGATGTGGAATGATAATGTTGGAAAAAGAGTTTGCAATGTGTTGGAAAGAACGCTTGACAAAACATTAGAGGAGGTTTGGTAATCCAATTTGGTAGTCATGCAAACCTGTGCCAGCCAAGGAACAAAGCCTAGTTCGGAATTAGAACCTTGACTAAAACAGTTGATAATGTTCTGAACAGATTAAAAACTGCTGCTCGTTGGAACTTTTATTACTTTAACTTTGACCATTGTTAAGGTCACGTTAAATTAGTTTCTGCCTTCAATGATTTATGTGGTTGTAAATTAGTAAATATCGTAAAAGCGGCGTATAACTCAATGTCAAACTTACCAATTTTTAAAGTCAAAGGGTTATTGAATTCGATTTAAATCGTCCGGTCCCGTCCGGTTATAATTGTAATGAAGTACAGAATGGCGTGATCGAAGCCATCGAATTGGAGTTGTTGTTAAACTTTTATACGCTACTGCATTTATTTTCGAAATGTCAATGTATTTTGGAGGTTTCTCGTGATTTGTAAACTAAGAGGCTTACACACTATTTTCTTAAAGTTGGCTTTATAAATATAAAAAGACTATGATTGGTTATTAAACCTTGAAATGACCGCTCTTACGCTAGCCTTACCTGGGGGTTACCATGCCTAAGCAATTCAGTTTAGTATGAGTGTCAGGGACAGTGGAATAGCAGTAACAAGGCTCTGTCCCTTTCTCTCACAGTAAACAAAAATGCATTAGGCAGTTTTTTGTTATTTTTTTTTCGTTACTATCCGAAAAACCCGGCGGGTTATTTAAAAGTGTAATAATAAGTCTTTGCTTTAATCAACAAAAAATTAAATACGCAAACAATTTAATATTTATAACGGTTGCCCATGAAATAAATAGCAGTAACATTATACGTCGCATTAATTCCATAATCCTCTTACCGTGGCTAATGCAAAAGTAAATAAAAAAGCATTTGATTTGGGCGTGGACAAAACGGGCATTGGACCAATAAATCACTGGCCATTAGCAAACCAAATGTGTTTAGTAAAGAAGACAAAACTAGAAAGATTAAATAAAACATTCAGAATGTAAAATAACCTATTATGAAGTAAATTTTTGTAACCGTGTAATTATTTATGTACAAATTTAGCTACTAACACGAATAAGAAACATGGAACCAACACCATTGCAAATGATAAATTTGGGAAATGATACATTTGAACAAAAATATTTTGCCCAAACGGAAGGCTCCCGACTATGTGCTTATCTACATACAAAAAGCGTATTAACAAGTGCGCCAATTTTTAAAGAAAGACAGTAAATCAAAAGCAGTCTTTCATTTTATGCGTCACTATCGGCTTTTGACTATTTTATTCAAATCATTGAGGAGGCTTTCGTAACCATTCAACAGGAGATACTGAACCCACGTTTTAAACGGCTTAAGAACAGGTCAGGTAAGCTCCACATTAGTGTAATGATTCTTGTCTTTGCTGCAAAATCTCCCTATTACCTTATCGAGCTTATGATTACGTATAATTTGACTGTCCCACTGTTTGTCGTACGTGGGTGTGACTGTGACTTTACTAATGTGGGGAATTTGTTGTTAACTGTATTTAAATTGGTTATATTCTACGAGCACATGTCACCATTTGTATAGATTAATGCTCTGAGACGACTTTAAATAGCATTTCTAAAGAAAGAACAATGTGTGATTAACATAAGATAAATTGATGATCGCGTTGAATTAATTTTGTGATAGAATGTTTTAAACGATGTTGTGCTTTTATTATAAGTAAAAAGGTATTAAAAACATGCGTATATTAGAAGTTTTATGTTATGAATAGATACATTATTAATGATGTTGAGTGCATCGTAATAATTATAATATCGGTTAATGAATTTCAATTTTGAGTCAAAGTTAACAATCTGAGCTTGCCAAAAAAACTTGACATAAGTTTTTTGTTAACAGCTTTACTAATAGAATGCTTGATGATATTTATCACATAATATCTATATGTTCATCAATATTAATGTGTCCATTTATTTGTTTGTGTGGAGGACAGATTCAGATTCCGATTTTGTTTCAATATAAGGTACAGAATAAATTTCGCAGCCCGAAAAATCTACAAATCACATCATTTAACATTCATTTTGACATCTCTGGAACTACTTAACTGATTTTATAAATACTTTTACTAATATACTAGCTTTATTCCTGAATAGTACCTATAGAAATTTAAAAAAAATAAGCCGGAGCTAAGCGAGGTTAAGACGCTAGTCTAAAAAAGTCTCAAGTATATTGATAAAGCTGAATCAGTAAGAGCTGCAAATGCAAAGGAAAAAATATTTTGAAGTTGAATAAAAGGCGTTGAATACTCATAACACAATTTGATGACTCTCTAAAGAATATAAATAAATGGATGCTGTGTAAACTACGAAGCGAGTAAAAGCTAGTAAGTACTGTAAAACTTAAATTATCAACAGCAAATAGACACAAGGGATGAAAATAAAATCAAGTATCTATGATTGATAAAAATCCAACCTGAAACGTAAGCTAAAGGAAATCAAAAATATAAATGTTAAATTGAAAACAACAGCTTAATGAAAACTTTAATAAAACTTATAGTAACATAACAGCTATTCACGAAACTTCAAGTGTTATAAGTGATAATAATACGGGATTGCGGTTTGGTAGCGTTCCAGCTGATATCGTGTCGTTGTTTGACGCTGTAGAAACATATTTGGCAGCTGTGAGTGTTGGCCCACTTACTCCACAACACGTGTTATATATTAATGAAGGATTATGAGAACCGCTCATAAAAGAGCTTAATATGTATGTCTAATTACCGTCCGTACAAAAGGCTGCGACCTCATTGTAAAAGTAATTGCCAGATATACCACATTTGGAGACTCATTGGCGTTATTTTTGAAACAAATTTTGAGAAAATGAGAAGCAGAAGCTCCAAAATTTGATTAATGGCTATTACGGCTGTAGTAAAGTATAAGTATACGCTCAAAGGCACTCATTAACCTCGTCTTATAAGCCTAAATACAGACGGAACAAAACAAAAACTTGCAATAAGAAGGCTCGGAAGAAAATTATCTGACTGACGCTCGGTTCGCTCGCGAGCAATAACACGGGGGCGTAATCCCATCTTATTACCTACTGTGGCCTGCTCCGAGTCGTTGCCAACAATCCAAGAGACAATTTTTTCAATTATGCCCGCCCGCCACCGCGAATGCAATCAGATTTTCTTTTATTTATAAACCTAACGTGCCTGTTAATTTTAATATTTTCTTCTTATTATAGCAAAATTGTTTCCAGCCAATATACGGTAATAGCGGTGCCGACGAGTTTTTTCTGGAGAATGATTCATTTGCAATTGAAAATATCTTTATGTCTGGAATGACTAGAGTTATTAAAAAAACCGGCCAAGTGGGAGTTTGACTCGCACACGAAGGCTGTACCATAACATTCAAGTATAAGGCCTCGTTTCATTTTTAATTAGGGTTCAAATAAACCTTCCTATTAGTCATTTCATTTAATTTTTAATATTCGTTGTTATAGCAGTAACAGTTTTTTTTTTAATTTCAGATGCCTACTACTGTTATGAGGTACAGCGATTGTTCAAATCAAACAATTTTTTTTAAATACCACAAGCAGGTCCTTTTTAAATTTTATATCATGTCCATTATTTGTTGGTATAGCGGAAATAGAACACACTCTGTGAAAATTTTAAAAGTTTACCTATCTGTTACAGTTTATTACATACAGCCTGGTGACTAGCAGACGGAAAGACGGACAGCGGAGGCTTAGTAATAGGGCCCCGTTGACACCCTTTAGGTACGGAATCCTAAAAAGCACCATTTTTAATGTTAAAGTCGGAGCTGATGTTAAAACTAAAGCACCATAATAATGTAATCCAGGATTATGCATAAAGATTGATCACCAGCGACATCTAGCCGCAGGCGTTCAAAATTGGCGGTCGCTTATAGAATAAAACACGCACATCCAGTTCTAGATTTATGCTTAACCATAAGACACGATAAATCAGGCGAGCTATCGTGTCTTATAACAATTCATAATTAGGTACCGATATCGACTTCTTTGTGCTTCCAAGCATGCGAATGTCCCCTGGACTTATTTATAGAGAGGCGAAAGCTCCATGTTTTACGATAACTTGTAATTAATGTCGCTGCATAGTGCTTTATTGTGTCCTGAAGTTTGCCGGCTAGCGAGCATCGCCTAAATTATGGCTTGACTTTGTCGCGTGTGAACATTATAATGTCTATGGGGTTTTATACTAGATTTACCTATGACGGATGCGCAACAAAGACAAAGCTCTTTATGTTCCTCGTCGGATTCTACTTGGAAACTGCCGTTAGATAATGACCCTTAAAATCCTACTGTTACAAAGTGTGATATACGAGTATTGTGATAATTTAGAGTTGAACTAATTTACTCACAAAGTTGTAGATGCTTTGTAATATATTGAGTTTCTCTGTATTGAGTAATAAAAGGTGTTCATCGAAAGCTTTCTACTTTTCTTTCTTGCCTTTGAGTGTGTATGTAAACACTTCACTTTACAATCAAAACAAATAAAAATTATCAAATAAACAAAATTAAAGTAGAGGCAAAGGCGAACTTACCGCTCAAGGAATTTCTTCCAGACCTTTGAACGATGACTTTTATATTTTTACTACCTAGTATAGCTTCCCAGATATGTTTACGCCTCCAGGACCTCTATAGGGATTCATATTCTACAGGGTAAAACGATATTGCCTTTGACGTGTTTTGGTATTGTTTTTAAGTCGGCCACCATTACTGTCAAGCTTGAAGCTTGAAGCTGTCTGTAAAGCTTTACCTTAATACAGGAATATGATTTACTTGTAGGTACCACAATATTTTTTTAAATCATACATTTTTAATTGTATATGTTTGGTGTATTTGCATAGTAGTTTGTATTAATTTTCTATCTTACGGCAACGCTACAGAAACTATTTGCATTACTATCTTAAACTTTATCGATAACAGTCTCGATTGAAGCCATCACTAGAATTTTAACACAAGAGTGCCCTAGAATCGAGTGCATCGTTTTATCGCCTAACTGTCGACCATTTGCAACAATTAGCCATACTTGGGTTCCGTTAACGAACCAATTGTCCCCTGCGACCCTCGTCTATGAATATTGTTGATTATTCGATCGTATCGGTGTCTCGTTGGCAGATGGAAGGGTTGATAAAATTAGTCTCTTTATTATTATTACTGGCGTTGTTTTGCTCAATTCGGTTGCGGTTTGTTCGTTCAAGGCGTTCATTGTCTTTGCTATCAGGATAGATAAGATTGCTTCGAAGACGATTAAAGTTAGTAAGCATGTTTTAAAATAAAAGGATTGCTATCTGGTGAGGATGCGACAGAACATAAAATAGACAGCAGTAAATAAAATACTCACAAAACCCGACGACATTATGTTGTGTTAAAGACTCCTTAGACATTTCTGCCAATAATGCGGAGTACCCGCATTTAATAACGTCGACACGTCACTTTGATCTTTCGACTTTTTTAGTTTTTTTTGTGCTTACATTATAAAAATCATACAGCTACTAGTAAAATATGCCCACCAACGACTTTATTTCATAATGTCATGTCTTGCTCAAATACTAAATTACAAAAACTTTCTTAGTTCTCTCAAGTATATTTCCAATAAGCCATACGAGAATTAGGGAACATGTTTTTTTTTATTTTTTTTATTTTTTGTTATGTTAAGGCACACAAGCACTCAGGCCACCTGATGGTAAGTAGAATCTGAGACCCATAGACATTTGAATTCTCAAGACTATAATCCCAAGACCTCAAATGCGTTGCCAACCCTGAGGACTAAGATGGAATGCCTCTATGCTAGTAATTTCACCGGTTGTCGGATGGCGGGTGGTTAATGGATAAGATGGTGGTAGCAATCCGGACGGACTCTGCACAGGGTCCTACCACCACTAAAGTATCCGTCCCATAGTTTTCTTACGAGCAGTAAAACATCTCGTGTCCTTGTAGAACACGTGAAGAAATTGAGGTTAATATCTGTCATTGAACAAGAGTGCAATGTCGTGTGAAACATGTCATCTATTTATGTAGATAGCTCTCAGTGCTGATTACATTAATTAAAGCATATTGGTCGTTAACCTATATAGAGTTCATAGGCGGAGGAATCATTAATTTGTATCGTCATTAAAACAGAACATTGTCTTAATGTATGAATATAGATGTTTTTTATTACTTCAGTAAGTTGGTGACAGTAAAATGTGGAGTTACATTAGTTACATACATAAGTACATACATAAATCACGCCTGTTTCCTAGAGGGGTAGGCAGAGACCACTTCTTTCCACCTGCTACAATCCTGACAAAGCTCTTTCGCTTCTTCCACATTCATACATCGAGTCATGCATGCACGTCGGTTTCGGGTACTTAAGATTCGGCCCTTTTCCAGTATTTCCCCGATTTGATCCAAAAAAGTACGCCTAGGGCGCCCCCTTCCGACCCTCCCACTCACTTTCACACCGTATATTTCTTTCGTCAATCATTTTTCATCCGTCCTTTCCAAATGACTAGTTGTGTGTTACTAAACTTCTCCTGTAGTCCTAGTAAAAAAGCGAACGGTCAGGTGGGGCAAGCGCACTAACGGGGCAAGTGCAAAAACGGGGCAAGTGCACCAACGGGGCAAGTCCGACAAACCATATAACTTTAGCTACTTGAGTGCTCGTGCAAGTTTTTTATAAGCAAATAAGGGCTGGGCTAACTTGCAACTGTGGTTGCACAGGGCCCGTTAGTGGTCATGAGATATTTTTGGTTTGACGCATTTGCCCCACTGGTGCACTTGCCCCACCTGACCTTATGAATGTCTCCTGAGATTCAAGTGAAAAAATGTGTTTTTAATGTTTCCTTTTCACTTGTAGATAGTGTAAGTACAATCATGTCTAGTATTACTCTGTTTAAGATGTGTATATTTTATTCCCCTTCAAAAATAGATACATTTTACCCCTTTAGTTGCAACAGCTCCGCCCCACCTTACTGTCTACACTTTTATTAATTTTATACACAAAAATATTGTAATATTTTTCCCTAGGAAAAAGCGTCCTCAAGTGCCTTTTAAGAGGTTGATTCTTTTACTACCCTTTGTGCTTTTTGCTTTTAAATTAGTAATTAACGAGTTTACTTAGTCAAGTGCAGTCTCGAGTTGCAAGTGGCGATGGCAGACTGAGCCTGACAAAAAAGGATGAGAAGTACTCGTATAATTGCTAGCTATTAAGTAAAAAAATAGAACATAGACAAAATCATATTATATCCTTTTCAGTGAAACATTAATTTGAAACTTAGTTTTTTGCAAGCAATGGTTGGTCCTAAAAATATCAATACAAAAATCAAAATCAAGTAGTGGATTTATAAACAGTCTTGGCAGCTAGAGATGAGCCATTTTTAAAACTTTATGTATTTACTGCG
Source organism: Acleris holmiana (assembly GCA_949316455.1). Taxonomy (NCBI): domain Eukaryota; kingdom Metazoa; phylum Arthropoda; class Insecta; order Lepidoptera; family Tortricidae; genus Acleris; species Acleris holmiana. The sequence continues at coordinate 6,391,814 of OX438774.1, read as the reverse complement.
AGTTGTGAATATTATGTAGGTGTATGATTGAAACAAACACAGGAAAATTTCACATAATTAGCACTGTGGTAAAATAGTACAGTCAAGTTCAAAAGTATGTATACACTTTAGTACCTTGTCTATTTAACGTCATGTTTAAACTGCCATATGAAATTATCCAAGCGATTAAAGTGACAAGGTACTAAAGTGTATACATACTTTTGAACTTGACTGTACATTTCTAGAAAGACCGGGAGCAGCCACTTTTTCTGGCCAAGGCGTTATAATAGTGTATTTTTTAAATAACACCTTTTAAGACTAATCCTTACTTATATTATAAATGTGAAAGCGTGGGTGTTTGTCAAGTAGTTTTTGCGTGAAACCGTATTTCACGCAAAAACTACTTGACGAATCATCATGAAACTTTGTATACTTATTTTGGGAGGTACTAGAAGAAACAAGATACTTATTATTAAAAAAAAATGCTTTTTACAAAAAAAAATTGCAGCGGGCGAAGCCGCTGTCGGGTCGCTAGTTTTAAGATATATTTGAAAGTGTTCAGTAGCAGCCAGGCATGGATTTTCATATTTACATGCCGGCCTAGGTCATAAAAAATCGTCAACGCAGTGCGGGTGGAGGCTGTAGTGTCGCTAACCATAAGTTGAACTTGGTGTCTTTTTGTGGTAAATGTGAATACAAATATTTTTAAGGAGGGTCAAAAAAATTCGCTATAGCAAGTAGCAATTTATCTCGCCTACTCACGTGGTAGCCAGACAATTGTCATAACTAGGTCACTGTAATAGATTTACAAACACAAAGCGCCGGCGGGCACCGATTATCTCTCGAAAGGGCTATTATTTATCTTGTGTAAGACGGATTGTGTTCGGCAAAGAAAACAATTTAATGGAATATCCTACGGTGGTCGACTGCTCACTTAAGCGTAACTTGAGAGCTTGGTGGGCAGCGTGTTTGCTGAAACTCAATATCAAGAACAGAAGCTAAAGCTTTGTCCTGCTTTTACAACTCTGAGCGAAATTTACTTGGTTTTTTCGTTTTACACTCGAGTTTTAGTGTAATGAGATATACATGTTAATGTGTTATAACTGGGTTAATGTTTTGTGAGGCAAATTTAAAATACAGTAAATTAATGCTAGTGTTTTTTTGTGCTCGTTATACCTGCTTCCATTCATTGTGTGGGGTTCTCGCTCAAACTTCTCTGCAATGTTTCAGCTGCAGCCTGATTTAAATGTAAACCTTATTTTGTTAGTGCTGGTACATTTTTTTGTATTGTATAAAGTCTTTGATGACATAGATTAACAACAAAAATATAAAAGAGGTCAGTCGTTAACGTCAGCTGGTGCCTAGGTTTAATCCTCGGATACGTAAATTTTTTTCAGTAGACGTTGGTTGCTATATTTTTTTATAAGTAAATTTGTAAACGAGTTTGATTTGATAAAAACAAACTTATGTAAGTAGTCAAATTCTCTAAATAGTTTGTTTGGGTAGGGCTTTCGAAATGATATTCAGACTCATTGATTTTATAATTCCCACTCTAAATGACTCCAGAAGTGGCGCCACAACGTAATAAATAACACAGAATTTCAATAAAGCCCACAGATATTACACGCAAAATTGAATAGGACAGTCGGCATAATATTAAATTACAATATTTTTATCTTGACGCTCGTAATAACAGAGCATAATGGGGCTGTGGTTTTAAATTGATTACAATATAATTTATAATTCTGAGATTTGGATTTAAATTTTTCTTATTGAATAACCGGCCACGCGTCTAGGCGCATTAGTGATAAGTAGTAAGCGCATATAAATAACTTCTATTAGGTTTTCTAGTCGCTAATGTCACGGAGAAGATAAAATCGCAGTAGGCCAGCTGCGACCCGTAAATGGCAAATATGGCGTTGAATACAGTAGGATTTTGGAATTGGGGTTGCATTTTGTTTACAAATATGGACGCGGCACGCGTCTAGTTCCAAAAATAAATGGAGACCGAAACGTGGCAGACTTTACGCTACAAATAAATAAATACAGTTTGATTTTTATGTTTACTTTGCATTGAAAACTCTGTCAAAATTCAATTAATTGAAAACTTAGTTTACTTTACGTCAGATTTGTTTAAACGTTAATAATTAACGTCTTACTTTGATCAGAGTAATGATACAATCAAAATTACATTCACTTTATGTTAACTGACAGGAGTTTAATCATGGCATACCTTATTCACCTACTGTGTGTCAAATACTTTAAAAAAATTAACAAACCTACTGTTTATTTCTCAACACTATTAATCTTTGCCGCATAGACTTTATCTATTTAGGCATAAATTTGGTCTTAAATAAGCTGTCCCAAGCGGGTCATGGCGGTATAATTTTATGCCTATTCGGATTATGCTCTCTTTTATCGCGACCCCACATAGCACGGGTCAAAAATCACTTCGTTATTGAATTATCATTTGAATATGATTTATGCTGCGATAATAAAATTTGGGGAAGGTTTGAGGGTGCGTTTGATATGTGTGAAATATTGCGATGTCTGATTAAAATGAGATTGTATGGTATGTACTACAAATTATGTAGATGATTTCGTTTGTAATTAATTATGTACGTACTTATACAAATGTTGTTTCATGCTATTTTGTGTGACTCATGGCATAATACAGTGCAGGGGGGTTATCATGAGCTAGCTTTGCAGTTCTGTTTACGCCCAGAGAAAAGGACAGAGCTATATAACTGCCATAGCTCTGTCCTTTACGCTGACCGTAAAATGAACTGCAAAGCTAGCTCATGATAACCCCCCTGATAGGTGATTCTCTTTACCTCGTCGCACGGTCGATCGGTCGATTACTAACCGTCGAGTTGAAGTTGTCCTGTCAGAGCGGTAAAACTACATTTAAGGGCGTATACATCTTACTCATTTTACCCGTCGGGTGAGCGCGCTCGTATGACATCGCTCACTCGATCGACCTTTACAACATAGAACCGTTTTTTAAAGAATAATACTTCTGTATTTTGTTGCACGTTACAACGTAAAAAAAATAGTTTGCACAAGTGTTGACGTTTATATACAATGCGCAAATTATTTTTCAAAAATGAACACCTACTTTACTCAATCTTCCAGCCAACGTAAATATGAATTTAAATATAGGATTTCGGAAACATCACTCGGAAAGCAATTTGTCTTGAAATAGCGCCGCGGTGGGCCCAGCTGCAAAGTTTCTGAAGGGACAACACACAATTAAAATATCTGGCTAATGGACTAGAGGGAATTCGAACCACTTTAATGAACATATCACCATGGTGTTATTTGTAGGAACACTGCCGACCTTTGCAGCGGAATTTTACAATTTTGGGAACTGTGTTCTACATTCGCTCTTTAGGTCTGTGATTGAAATAAACCTCTTTATAACAGTGTTGCCGTTAATCAGACATACATTGTTGGATAGAAATTGCTGAAGGTATCAGGCCAAGAAGTTTACTAGTATATTAGTGAAAGATTTTAAGCCCATCGCCTAACAGTACTACCAGCCCATATTCCCTTGGTCTCCTCTTAGGACATCCACGGGAAGACATGGAGTGGTACTATTCTAACCCGGCAACCATAAGGGCAAAAGTTTAAATTCAGCTATACGTTTTATAGAAATTAGGTTAGGTTAGGTTTATAGGACTATCTTAATTGTTTATTTACTTAATTTAAAGATATGGTGGCTAAATTTTACTACAATTGTTCCAAAATCTCAACATATTACACATTCTGATATTAGGAATATGTTAGAAATACTTAAAAAATAAATTAACAATGTGTAGAAAAACTTCCTAACGGAATTTTAAGAGGCTCATTAATTAAAACCTGGGCAGGCATCTGTCGTTACTCGTTAACTATTTCCTTGTTCATAAGTTAACAAAAAATATTTCGAAATTCTTGAAGAATCATTATTGGAGACTGTTAAGGAAACTTTAGTTGAAAAGGAATAATTTGCGGAAGTTAAGACCTTTTTGGTGGTAACAAGGCAAGTACAGATGTAATAAAACCGCCTGTAACTAAAGATATTCAATGGTTATTTGCTGTATAAATATTCATTCATTTTCACGAACTTACTAACTTATCATTTTATCAAAACACCTTTCAACGAACATATAATTTTCTTTTCATCGAAAGGTATTTCTCACCGCATGTTTTTTTCATACATATATACACAACATCACGCCCTCATTCCCCGAGTGGGGTGGGCAGAGCTACAGAAATACCAACAACTTTAAAAAGACTTGTTTATAATTCTGTAACCACATTTTGTACGATCAGGCCAAGACGTTTACTAATGTATTAGTGACATGTTGCAAGCCCATCGCCTAACAGTACTACAAGCCCTTATCCACGGGAAGAAATGGAGTGGCACTGTTCTAACCCTGCAACCACACGGGTTCGGCAACCACACGGACGGGGTCGGGGGTTTTTTGGTTCATACAAATCTATTATACCTACATAAATAATGTTAAGGATATTGTGAAAACACCTTGGCTTCAGCAGAATACAGCATTCGATGAAATGATACCATCGATGAAATGAAATTCGTTACAATAATGGGTTACCGGAAAACAGGTATGGTGTGTACAAATCGATCCAGAGTTTATTGTACTTTGTCACAGATTTGTATATTACATTCGAACCTCTCTCACATTAATACGTTACTACGACAAGGTACTAAAGTGCATCTTTGCTTCTTCCGAGTTTGTACACCGAAATGAAAAATTAAAACCTACATAAACTCTCTATAAACCCTGTACATACCTTAACAATTAATGATTTCACAAAAACAGACAGCCGGTGTTTAATATTAAATATCTAATAATATATTAAACGTAAGTAGGTTGTTTCCATACACAAGCTTTTCATTACAACACAAAATTCAATGAATTATTTAATTTGCCGGTGTTTAATATTAAATAACTAATAGGTAATATTTAAACGTAAGTAGGTTATTTCCATACACAAGCTTTTCATTACGAAACAAAATGCAACCAATTATTAAATTTGCCAGTCGAAGACTTCAAAACGAGTACCTAAATAAATAAACGATAATGAACGATCCTTTGATGAATGAGCTCAAATATTAATTGGTTCAAAATTCAAGTCGGTCTGGAGTTTCCCCTACATAGAAAACTAACTAAAATGAACTTTATTTCTAAGGGAAATAATTAACTAAATAACTGGTTGCCTACGATATTTTAACGTTTTTTGTTTTTGTTGTCATTCTAAATTAATAAATATTAGAAGCAAACAATTTTGTAAATATCTTATACAAATCCTGATTGGTTGCTGGCATATTCAGAGTCAAATAAATAAATATACATCAGAAGACAATAACACACAAATAGACCTAGTTCCAAATTAAGCTCTAGGCATGTTCTAAACATACTTACACAGAGAGATAAATAGATGCTCACACACGCTCAGAAGTTTTGTGATTGTTATCACATCATATTTCATTATTTTAACTTTGTTTTGTTTGGCCGGCCACGTTGCTCGAATGCAGCCTAATAGTTGGGCCAGGAGAGCCACAGACTGGCTCCCGGAAAATGCTAAGAGAAAGCGTGGCCGCCCCAGAAAGAGATGGAGTGATGATTTGGGATCATGGGACAAGAAATGGAGGGAAATCGCTCAAGATTGGGTAAAGTGGAAGAGGGGGAGAGAGGCCTTTGCCAGCAGTGGGACATTCTGGGCTCATAATAATAATACAACTTTGTTTCCAGGTAGTAACCAAAATTGAGTTTGTGCCCCATATTAAATGGAAAATGTTGCGGAAGCCAATTACTACGTTATTTATTTTACATGAATTTAACTCCGGTCGGATATTTTGTTAAAACTATAAATTGATTCCCGGCGGATCGGACGCTATAAAATATTAAATTCAATGTGTATGAAAGTTAATTTACTAAAAGTGTGCATATTATATTTTCTCGTTCCGTTGGACATCGAATAGTTTTAATTCTTAATTTTTATATTTGCTAACTGTTACAGTATTCGTAGGACATTGACTTAAATATGTATTTAAGGATCAAGGCTCTTAACTGTCTCCAGAAGAAGATACAAAAGTGGAATAAACTACAATTTTCGTACAAAACTTAAAACCAAAATACACCATTTCATATCTAAAACAACGCACTCCACATCACGTTACAATAACATATTCGGCGGCCATGTTGATTTTAGGTCAACCGAGGGACAGGACATCTCTACACGTTAATAGAAATATGCAAATACAGCTCCAGCTGGATTATATGTGCAAACATTGACAGATCAAATGGACGGCCATAAATTAATTTGGTCCGTTATCATGTTTTTTTAAAAGGGTGCATGTTTCATTTTCGGATTTTAATATGCTTGTGTTTGTTTAACGGGTTGAATGATAAATATAAGAGGGTGTTTAAAACATTAACTGCTGCTGTTTATATGATATTATAAAATTAATTGAGTTTCAATACCACTTGATAATAGGAATAAGTGTCATAATTCAGGCTGTTATAAAGCTTGAAATACTGCGTAGGTACCGTAGAGAAAATAGGATTTAGAGACGGGGACAATTACCAACATAGTGTGGATATAGGCCCCTGGTAGACCTATGTACCTGTGGGCTATTTTACCGTCGTGACATTGACACGTGACAGGTGATAACTTGGTATACATTACAAAGTTAACACGTTGATACATCACTGGGTTTCATACGAGTATAAGCTGCGCCGTGTACACCACCACCAGACCAGTGCTGCAGTGGTAGTAACACGTCTTTTTTATGTCATGGAGAAGGGAAACCAGCACACAGGCCACCTGAAGGTAAAGGGGATCTAAGACCCTAATTCTTTTAAATTAATAAACTTACTAGGTTACAGTGGTGGTATAAATTGTAAACTTTACTAATGTCAGTCGAATGTTGCGAGCGTATTTTTGATAATGTCTACTTTCATTTTGCAGTTTTTTAAACAGGCCCGCCTGCGTGTTCTGGCGTATACATTTTTTAAATCACACACAAGGTTACAATAGGGTTTTAATTGTTTAACGCCTTTTCATAAGACCTAGTTAATTAAAAATTATATAAAATCAGATTCAAATGTGCTCTTGGCACGCAAACTTTGGCAAAAAGCGAGTGATTTGTTGTTATAGCCTGTAAAATGCTTTAACCTACATTTATGAATATTTCATTATAAATTTTATTCAATTTTCTTTTATTGCCAACATGCCTTAAATTCTTGTTTTTTACTTTGTTATAACACTAAAAATTCCATACCCCGTTGGCAAAGAACTACTACCTTATAATCAATTACGTAACATTGTAATTTTAATAATATTAAGCTACTTGTCATTTTTGAAAAGGGGCATAAATTATAAATAGGTTGCCATTTTTTTTAAGGTAAGGCCACGCATACCACCATACCGTTATCGACTGAGGTAGGTAAGTAAGTGACTTCTGAGACCCATAAACACTTGGATTATCCGGACTCCAAATGCGTTACCAACCCTGAGGACCAAGGAGGAATAAAAAGTTTATTCCTCCTTGGTTCTCAGGGTTGGTAGATATATACAGTTTTTGTCAAACAAATAGAGATTTGTTTGGCAAAAACTGTATATTTTTACTATTGAGACAAGTTTATTTGCCACTTGTACTTTTTTTTCCAACACACACTCTCCATTGAAATTAATATTACAAGTTTAAACTTAACAGATCTCGTGGGTTTACGTTCAGTTTAGCGGAAATCGGGTACGTTCCGAATTCATCATCCATCATCATCTGAGCTTACGAATACTTTACATTATCAGAAAAGTATAAAAGTATGTATCGATGTAGAAAACGATTGAAAACAATAAGGTAGTGTTTTGGGCAGTATTGAATAAAAATTCTGAGAATTCCGTTATTTGATCCTCGCTTTCTTTGAAAAAAAAAACATGTCATAATTAATAGGTCACAGGGGTGCGATTGTTGAATATCACAGACGAAAAACGACTTGCTTTAAAATATGTGCTGTGATTTGAATTACGAGCAGTTTCCCCTTTTGGTTAAAGCCGTTTTGATATGAAATCCAAAAGGAGGGCTCGTTCGTAGACGAAAACGCTGCATAAACTGATTTTAAAGTTAGTAATTTTTCGTGGGTGAGATTCAAAAATCCCAAGGCACCCCAGTACGTATTTGATATGAGTAGAATTCTAAACAAACTCTTAACAACTCGATCCCTAAGGCCACAAATCTACAACCAAAAAGTCAAAAAGAGAGTTTTTAATTGGCATATTTAATACCCTCAACAAACTACATACAAACAAACATCGGTCCTTGTGCGGGCTTAAGCACAAATGTCTCCGTAAGCCGGCCGAGAGCGAAATCTCTTAATTTACGCCCCAAAGGGATTAGCTAAAGCTAAACATTGTTCGCTAATTATAAATGGCGCATATGCTTTCTGTCCCACGAGGATCTTGCTAACTTAACGAGCAACGTTGTATGTGACGCCTTTGAATTTGGAATGATTAAAAACGTTCGTTTGTTTTCGCTGATTGTGTTTTGTTTCAGTTGTTGAAAGGCCTTAAATGGTAAATAAATCCATTAGCCACGAGTGATGTGTTTATTAATGCCTAAAAAGAGCCTATGGTTTCATGCCACCTAATATAAAGCTTTATTTATCCAAAGAAAATAATTACAATCAGCATACGCACCATAGAATTTAATGTTAGTGGGGTATTGTATCTACGACATCATCACTCATGTAGGAATTTCCTTGAATGACTTTAAGATGACTTTTAACCTTAAAACTTGACATGTAAAAAAACATGGAAATAAAAGTGATGTGATTCCCCTACTCTGGATAAGATCAAAATATTCCTGACGGACAAAATTATTGAATATTTATAAGAACAGAGAAACGATTTTCATAAAGAAAAAAAATGCATTGAAATAAGATCACCCTAGACTTCAAACTCATTTTATCAGGTTTTTTGAAAACTCAAAGGGAAAAGTCAGAAAGTACTAGCAAACTTATGTCCCACCAATATACTGTTATGAACTTAAGGTTTAAAGATAACTTGAAAACTAAAAGAAGAGAAAGAATTCCTAATTGGTAAAGTTGACTCAAGATTGAAAAATGTCAATGAGCGTGAAATTTAATAAAGCAAATGATAAAGAACTCTTAGATTAGTAGAAAAGTTAGCTAGAGAGATTGCCTGTATCAATTCCATACATTTTAATAGATTTCTGCATTTGTCAACTTTTAGAAACGTACTTTTTAACCCTACAGAAGTTTTTTATCATAAAGATCAGAAGCAATACATCAGAAGTAATAAATATGAAGCCAACTCTTGAGCCCATTGGGCTAATTGTTTAAAATGTCTAGGTTCTTTACTGAAAAATCGGAACACAACTGACTATTAGCATGTGCCTCAATCACGTCGTTCTACCCTTTCTCTCGTCAAAAACTCTATAAGCACCCATCAGACTAACCCATCTGCGATGATAATTTACGTGCAGTCGGCTCTTACACTGACTATTGTACTTTTGACCTTACTGTTCTGAGCTTAGATATTAAATTATTTTTCGGGAAATGAAAATGTAAATTGGTTATTAGGGTGGGCTAATCTCTCAGCTGAGCCGTTGGAGATCGTTTAAAAGCTGTCCCCTTCTTGTTATTGTTTATTTAGGATGGCTATTCGCGGTGGAGACCGGTTTTTGAGGCGTGTGCTAATGCGATTGTGCGTCCACGAAGTGCTATAGCAACGTCCTCGACTTAAGTGTATGGACGGCTTTATTATGAGGGATGTGATTTGGATTTGGGTGGATGAAAAGTAATCAAGTAACAAATTGAGCTTATGTCAAAATAACCTTGGACACATATATATATATTAAGCGTATATTAAGTGTAATATTCTCGTAAAACTAAGAGTTTACCCTTCATCAGACTAACATAAAAAAAACATCATCCCCATCATCATCATCAACATCATCTTAAAAAATGGATATAGCTAATGTTTTACCCAAGTCCAACCATAGGCCACCAATCGCCTTTATATACACATTCGTACTCACGGGAACGAGAAGGTATCAGCTGACAAAACCAAACATTTACATCTTAAAGTAGCACTGCTCGTCACCGAAACGCCATCGCCGTCTTTTGAGAGGTCAAGACCATCCTGCACACCATCAGCTCCTGCCCTAAAACTACACTCGCACGTCTAGGTGGACAATCCCAATCAAACCCCAAACCCAGCCATAAGACACTACTTCACCAGAGTGCCATCATCGTATTGACCTATTTGGGTTTGGCTCTGGGAGCTTGTACTAGGCCGTCCAATGCAAAGCTGTGACGGTACCCGAACCAACAACGCTATTCAATTGTCATTATCCTAAATTGATAATTTTAAAGGCAAATCTTCCATTATTACCAGAGGGCCAAATTCTCATGGCAAAAATTTTAATGTCATAGGGATAGAACATTTTGTTTTATCGACTTTTCCATTATAGATATTGGGTAATAATTTATCTTTGTTATTTTACTTTTATTTTTATATTTAAAATGTAAATGTCATTCTTCATTCGCATTAAGTTATTGTTCTCAACAATACGTGAAGCTTTAGTTTGATTTTGTAAATATTGTGATTACTTTTTCTAAATTTTAAGTTTTTAGTAGCGGTAAATAAAAAGTGAAAATTAAACTAGAAATAAAACCGAGTCTAAGGCAAAATATTCAATAATAATGAAATCTACACCTACATTTACCTAAACCATAATAATCTAAAAAGCCGCTACCAGAGGGCATTGTTAATATTAGTACATTATTTTGCTTAAGTACAATGTATCGATAGGAGGTATAGTTATATTTAGTAAAAGGTCTTGTGCTACGTGAAACAGAAATACTTGTCGATAGTCGATAAAATATTACGTTCTATCCCTATGGTATTTAAATGTTTTGCCATGGGAGTTCCGCCATCTGATTACTACATTACATTAAAATTAAGAAAAAATATAGATTTCAGCAGGAATTGTTTTTTTGTTCGTATTATTTTGAGATTGCCTTGTAATTTTGTATCTTGACCTTTCGTAGGCGTTCATAAGCATCTACGAAATACTACGTAGGCGTCTTAAGTCTTCCGTAACTTAAGACTCTCTACCCACTTATAATAATGAACTCACATACTGTGTCGCCACGTGCAAAAAAATGGATTAAGATATAATATTGGAAAAAGAGTAATTCAGAGTTATGTTTAGTCTTTTTTTAAACACAATTTTTCTTAAATGCCTGAAGGTTTTTTTTTAAACATTAAATTAAAAAATTAAAACCTTTTAGTACGACGTTGATGAAGATGAAAAGAGAACCATGTCATTTTAAACCAAAATAAATGTTGCGTCGTTTGAAATAACGGTAACATACTCGTCGTATCAGTGTATTATCGTTGTACTTTTAATACGTTTGTGATTTAGTGTATAGGAATCCAATAAAATTAATCACTATTCCAAAACATATCTACTTCTATATAAACTGAAATAGTCCAATATAGAAGCTCTAATTGCTAGATAATTTTAGCTCCAGGCCGAATTCAATGGAGGCTGGCCAATCACAGAGCGGTCTAAAGGCAGACAAAAGCACAATTAAGTACAGCAGGGACCGATAACAAAGGCGGGAGAGCACACAATTTGTTGCAGCCGTCTTTATCTGACCCACTACTGACCCCTTTATCCTAATTTACTGAACAACCCAACCCTTAAGTTCTTAACGCATGAGCTAAAAAAAATACACACCATTTTTTTAGATACTGCATGTTCGCTTACAATCACTGTAGTATAAACTTTAACTATGGCGCAACATCTATCTAGGGGTGGCCATCCATTATTATTCAATGTGAACAAAACATGTGGTTTCAGTTTGCGAATTATGTACGCTTTAGTGACAATTTGAGAGTGATTCGTATATTTATTCTATACGGAACCCTTAGGATGCGTGGCTAATGATACCTATCATTACTTTTAAAGTGCACGTGTGTCGTGTACTTTGAATAGGTTTATCTGGGCTTGATGATTGGATAATAATATTTTAGGGGAAGCGTTGATTGTTAATGATACGTGCTTAGCGGTTGTTACGTACACCGCAGGTGAATAATGTAATATTATAGATTTAAATTTACTTATGCAGATTTTTTATTGCATATTTCATAAGTTGCTTTGCGTAAAAGGTGTTTTTCAATATCAAAATATCACTATCTATCATACAAATTCTAGCACTGCATTTATTTTTATACTTCAAAGAAAAAGGAAAGTGACCACTTAAAGTGTCATTAAAAGTGTAATATGTATTTCGGGATACGAAAAATTGTCCTTTAGAGGCCATAAATTATGGAGTAAATAAAGCTGATAATAATGTTTATTTTATCTTATCTGAGGAAAAAACCATAACTATGATTAAAATGATACTGTAGTATTTATAGCAAAACAGATTTCTTTCAGTTGAGAAATGACGAGAAAAGCGATGAAAGTTTGAACAGTTTTCTCTATACACACTAGTTTTTCAAACACACACAAAAAAGTATTTCCCTATGAATATGCAGCTCTAAGAATGCACATTAACGATATCAACAGATGTTTTGTTAGCACTGGTGCACTCATCAATCTATCTTAATGAGAAAGCCAGGGGACATACATCTTCTTTATTATGATAGACACTGGATAAACAAATTTACGTTTAGTATGATCGTTAGAGTATTCTCGTTTACTGTGCATGTATGTTTGCTGCTATTTCTCACAAATGTACACAAACTTTATCTCATTTTTACTGAACATAACATTACTGTTGAAGAAGTCAATGGATGCGATAAATGCACATAAAAGGACCATGGATGTTTTTGGAAAAGGCCTTTTAACGGACGTATCACAACGCAGTATTTTTATTTCATCGAATTTCTCGCTGCACGAGTATTTTTCCAGTACACTTACAAGTCTACTCTAACTATACCTACATAATATTTTTTTAAGATATCCTGTAAATATCGGGGTTTCAGCAGAAAATAGCGTTTGATGAAATTATACAATCGATGAATTGAAATTCGATACAAGGATGGGTTACCTAACATAGGGGTTGAGAGGTTTTTATTAAAGGTTGTATTACAGTTATTGCTTTTTATTTATTACATACACATAACATACTATCACGCCTTCATTCCCAGAGTGGGGTAGGCAGAGCTACAGAAATACAAACAACTACAAAAAGAGTGGTTGGTAATTCTGTAACTACATTTTGCACAAACAGGCTAAGATGTTTACCAATGTATTAGTGACAGGTTGTAAGCCCATCGCCTAACAGTACTACATACAAGCCCTTATACCCTTAGTCGCCTCTTACGACATCCACGGGAAGAAATGGAGTGGCACTATTCTAACGCGGCAACCACACGGGCAAATAATAAAAATAATAATATTTATTAATTAATATAAAAAGAAAAAAGAGAAAACTACATAGTGTAAAAAAGACTGTTGTAAAGTCCCGTCTAGTGACAACAAACAAGTGATGTTTTTTTGTGTGATTTGACGTCTTCATCTTGCATTATCACACGGAGAAAAATGCTGCTCTAGATTCTAGATATAGTGTAGTGAAAACACTTTAATATTGCAATATTCAAGAATGAATATAACAATGAGTGAACAAAATTGACGACTGTCCAATAGGGATCAATTACCAAAGGCATAAAACACATCTAACGTTACTTTAAAAAAAAACTTGGAGACATTCAAACTTGGAAAGAGACGAAACTTGTCGCTCGGATCACCCTTTCTATAATAGTCTGTAACGATAGAAACGCACTGAGTGACAAGCGAGAAAATACAACTTGTGCTTTCTATCCAGTTACCCGCGGTCTCGTTTACATTCTCTAACACAAACAAACTCAAGCACACGCTGCAAAAATACAACCTACTTTTACTGAAATTACTTAGTTATCCGACTACCGAAGGAGGAGGGTAATTTTTTGACCTGGTTGTATGTAGTACCTATTCTTTGTTCCCTGGTAGTAGAGGCTTGATGGATGGGCCGATTTCTAAAATCGAGGTATCGTTAGATACCTACGTTTTAACGTCACGATTGTCACTGGGTATTTTAATATAGCAAAAAACAGTATGACGGTAAAAAAAATACATAAACATAAATAGTAAGTATAGATGACATAATCAAAAGAAAAAGTTGGGTTTTTCAGGGTTCTGTAGTCAAACTAGGAACCCTTATAGTTTCGTCATGTTTTCCGTCCGTCCGTCCGTCCGTCCGCAGCCTAGCGCAGATACTTTTAGTACTAGAAACCTGTAATTTTGCATGAATATATATATTAATCACGCCAACAACAGTGGTATAATAAAACGAAAAAAAAAATTTTTTAGGGTATCTCCCCTTACCTACGTGGGGATGTCTTTTTTTTCTCGTCTACCCTGTAATGTGAGGTGTCGTTGGATAGGTCTTTCAAAAATATAACGGGTTTGCAAAACAGTTTTACGATTTATATATTCGTTTATGAAAAAATAAGCTTTAAAGCGCTAATTTTTGTTAGACTCAAGGTGTGTGTCCCCCTACAGCCAAAACTACAAATATTTACTAAAAAACTGAAAAAATCCTAAATGAAAGAACATATAATGAATTTTAAAAGAAAACTATCACGACTAAGTAGACATCATTGGTTCTTGAGATACAGGCGATTAAAGTGTTTATACCTACTAAAAAAATCTGGCTCAATTGACTTTAAATAGAAAACTAGTTATTACTTCTTGATTTTTATATTTGTAGTACGTACCTAACGGCTTCGGATCCCTACACTGAGCATGGTTCGACATGCTCTTGCCCGGTTTTTTAATATGGTTGTCACCCAATGCAGCCAGTAAAAGTAGGCAGAAGAACATGCACGTGCACTTTTGCGTTAGTTATACCAGAGACCCAAATTCCCTTCCTTCTTTGAAATGCTTCATTTCCCATCTTAAATTCAACTCATTCATTAACTCTTACTCATTTTGTGCCTTAAAATTGATAACTGCCTACCAATCCGCTTGCTCGCTTGTTATCAAAAACGTTTTGCCAAAAATAACCTGTTATTTCCATACCGAAAATCTGTCAACGATCCACCATAACGTTTCACTCGGCGCTTCAGCGCTCTTCCCTTCATTCCGCGTCAACGCATGCAGTAATTAGTCGACACCGGCTCCCATAGGAAACTTAGACGCAGAGGGAACAAACCAGGTGTGAAATTGTGGTTTTTGTTTAACTATTTAATTTTGTCACGAACGAGCTTGGTTTAATTAAAAATTTAAGAGGGAGAAATTTTAAATCTTGTTAGGGTACTAACGACAGACGTTGGGAAAGTTTGTGAACGTCGTGTATCTTTTTTCTTTTTCATTTTGCTTTTTAACCTCATGATCTTATTCATTACGAAGTATCTAATGAATGCCACAGTTTCAACTAATAATTATTATACTCGTATTGACAGCAAAACAGATCAATACTGGTACTACTAATCCTTTAAACGTTATTATTCGTTCTAAATAATAAATAGTTTAACACAGTCAGAAATAAAACCATGTATGTCTTAAACACCAAATAAATAATGACAAGGATCTAAAGCCGTAAACCCTAGTTTTGAAATTCCTTATCACTAGAGCCTTAATCCTCAAATTTGTGTTATGTTATTCACTGCACACTGTCAACAATGTTAATATCGGAATATTAAATCATGAACTTCGCTTTCCAACACAAACCTGAAGCGTTTTTCCAACAACGATAAAACAAACAATATAATCTAGTTTTTGTTAAACCGTTCTAAAACAAAATCAGTTAAACTTTCGTAACAACCTGTGTTACAATACAATACAAAACCGGACACACTTCTCTTCGGTGTAGAGGACAATTAAACCACGTTTTAAAGGGACTTATCGTCAATTCTTCGCACTCAAACCCCAATTGTAACAAGAACTAAACAAGGTCTAAATTTGAAAGCTATAGATATTGAGGTAAGTTCTCTTTAAAGTTGTTTCTCAATCGTAAACTTCGCCCTTTTGCCGGTGGTTCTGCAGCGACCGAATGTACTAATTAGTGCACCCTCTCTAACTTGTTGTCTAAGCCAAAAAGTCGCAAGTCACCTTGAATGAAGTGTTACTTACAACGTT